>WYDI02026859.1:0-14491 GCA_009867235.2 Psittacus erithacus | reverse complement strand
TCCAGCAGCAGGACGGGATGGACGTGGCCGTGCACTTGTACCTGGCCGTCCCGCTGCTCTGCACCGTTCTGGCCCTCTGCCTCGTCTTTGCCTTGGTGAGACTGCGGGGAGCCGAAAAGGAGCGGCTCCGTGAGCCGCAAGCGGCCGAGCCGGCCCGGGAGAGCAGGCCCCGGCGCCAAGATGGTGGCACAGCTGCCGAAGGCGGGCCGCTGCCGGTCGAGGAGGTCGGAGCGGTCGAGGAGGGGAAGGAGACGGTGAGGGAATGGCTGGAAGTGCCGGTTTGCGTGGCCCTTTCGGCACCGGCCGAACTGGGAGGGGAGAAGGAAGCGGCTACCGAGGAGTGCGAGGAGGCGGTGGAGGAGCCGAGCCCCGCTGCCGAGCTCCAGGAGGATGCAGGAGACGACGCAGAATTTCCCAGCGAGGCAGAGGAGGAAGATCTGGACTCAGAAAAAGCAGCAGTGGTTTGTGCTATCCCTTAGTTACTGGACTGTTCTTACCTCAGCCTGTGGGAGTTACATCATTCTTTTGATTCTCCTTTCCATCCCTCTGGGAGCGGGGGGAGGAAGGTGGTGGAGTGAGTGAGCAGCTGCATGGTTTCTGGCTTGCTGGCTGGGCTTAAACCATGACAGGTAGTTTGGTGGCAAAATACTAACATTGGTACTTTTAAAACAGATATCTGTTTCATGCAGCTCTTATTTAAAGTGCATGAAAATTAGAGTTATGCTGTGAGCAAATGGCATCAGAAGAGAAGCCAAAAGAATGCTCTTGAATGAGGTGGAAATGTGGTTTTCTTAGTGTTTGCCATGAATTTTGTCCTAGTGCCAGAGTGGTTTATATGCGGACTTCTTGTGGAGTGAAACAGAAATGATGGCTCAACTACAGCTTTTTCTCAGTCTGTAGCAATTTATCAGCACGATACCAATCTCTGAAATGTCTAGCTGTTGTTCTTCTCTGAAAACACAATACAGCTAAGATAAACAGTGTTGTTTTACAATGAAAAGACAGAAAGATAAACACAGGCTCTAAAATGGCAATAATTTTTCTTCGTTCTGAAAAATTTGCTGCTTGAAATGGACATTCAAGGGCAGGAGAAGGAAACAAAGGAGATGCCATTTTTCTATCTTGGAACAACTGAGGATTTCAGTTTTATTTGCTACAGGAAAAAAGCTGCTATTTCAAAAGTTCAGTGTAGATGAGAGCATCTATAAAATATCTCTCTTGCAGAATGGCAGAGACTACTGTGCTAAATTTATTTTTTAAAATAGTTCTTATTTAAGTAAATAGAGCCCAGCTGAAAAGGACTTATTCCTTCAGTGTGGGCTGAAGGGTTTAGAAAGCCGTTTCACTAGGAATTAAAAAGAAGAAAAAAAAAAATCCAAACCCCAGATAACAGCAACTGAAATATTTACCAGCTAAACAAACAGTAACATCAGAAACATATAAACACCTCTCAAAAAAAACAAAATATTTACTTCAGAACAGCAGCTATTTGCCTTTGCAACATGTGAGAAACTAGCACTAACTTCTCTCTGCAGAATGTTGCGTTAACAGGCTTCCTTTAAAATCTAGAGGGAGTAAAAGAACTCTAAAGCACACTAATTATTCAAGGTCAAAAACTAAGCCTGCACACCATTTTGTGGCACTTTAGAAGGCAGGACTGAAGGCCCAGTTGGCCTTTCTTGCTTTAAGCTTCTCTCCATCTTGGTAAGGTTGTTTAGTTGTACCATAGTCTGACTTATTTTTGATAACAGACAAATCCATAAAGGTGTTCATATTTTGCCTTAGACATCTAAGATTTTTCTGTCTAAATCTAAGCTAGTCATCCTCTGTTTATCATAGCTAAAAAAAGAAATAAATAATTCCTAGGGTTAAAATCATTTCAACCTTTGATAGACATCTAACTTTCTGCCCAAACTAGGTTATCCAAGAAAAAAGCCTGTGCATGCCTCAGATGTGCCCTGACTCCATTGTAGAATAGACCTGAGTGCTGCTCTGTCTCCTTCTTTACTCTATTTTCCATGCAAAGGACACTTGAGAGACTCACCAGAGGTCAGTTTAGTTGTAATTAGAGATAATTGAGATGATTTGTAATCTCAAGCATTTGACATAATTAGTTGTCTCCAAAAAGACATTGCGGGTGGGTGGTATTTGGACCAAAATAATTGAATTTTAGTGTGATGATCTCACTCAAAGTTAATTTCAACATATTTGGCACCTTGCACGCCATGATTTACTTGCATTACACCAAACAATTTTTGCAATTATTATATTACATGATGCAATCTTTGACATCAGCATCTATTAGTTAGCATGTTGAAGACTTCTTGCCGTTTTTTCAATTTTCTCTCCATGTTTCAAATAGGTAAGTTAATTATGGCTAGGTAAAATCACTGGAAAAAGGTCGGTTAGAATTAGTTCACTAGAATGAAAATCTGCACTAATAAAAGTTCTGCAGTCAGTAATTAGAAACCCAGGTAACTTTCCATTCTACCACAGAAAATAAATATGGATCTAAATGGTTCTTATTGACTGGTTTTGTTCCCTTCATGTAACTTGGGGTTTCCACTCTGGGAAAGTTGTTTAAGAGGAACCTTCACTTTACCTATTAATGGTAGAGAAATCAAAGATACATGAATCAATGTGATGCATATTAGTTTCTTACAAAAATGTTTATTTTAGATTTTGAGGGCAGACTTTACTCACAGGTTACTGTAAACTTCTCTCTCCACTAAAACCTGAAATGCTACACAAGACAGAATATTTTTAAAATCTAGAATAAGTTTAGATTTTTTTTTTTTTGTTGTCAATATAAGATCTTCTTTCTATATACAACAACAGGTAAAATTCCAGGACAATTTTACAGGATTAGAATAAACAAAAGTTTCGGAGTTTTTTTTTGTGAAAAACGTTGCAAATCCATGTATTTAGAAGAACAATTGAAGATTTCATATATATCCATGTATATATATATAATTTATTCATAATTCTCAAAATTTTTTCATGCATTAAGTTACAGATTCTGGTACTCTCAAGAAATCAGCAAGAATAAGACTGTCTGTTTATGTTTAGGGGGTAGTTTGTAGAACAACACCCAGAAAAATGGATACAATCCAGCTCAGGAATGATGCCTTTGAAACAAAATCTGTGGTGTAGAAATTAATAACTACTAGAGCACAGGGCTGCCAACTCTGGAATTTAACATTCCACATTTCACTTAACCATAAAAAATTAAGAGGTCCCATGTTCAGAGGCAGATGTAGCAAAACACTGTTAATTTTATAGTGTGCTCATTATAGGTCAAGCATGTCTAAAAGTTCCTAAAGCAAACTGCAACAATGCCATTGAAAAATACTGAGCATGGAATAACACAAGCGAAACATAATAATAGTAAAAGGCATTTCTATTGTCTCTCTCTTCTGTATCCTCATACCTTTAATAACAGGTGAGGTAGTTTGGGGCATTTATCAAAACCTTCTCTTGCTTTTTCTGGGCTTAGTTTTAATGATTAAACTCACACTGTCTAAAATTTTACCTATAATAAAGACTCATTCAGTTCAATGTTGCTAGTTATTATTTAACAGTAGCATTCTCATTACACCATAATGTTACCATACTTTGCATTTCAAGTTTTCTTTTTTTTTTAAAAAAAAGCCAAACATTTATTAGTATATTCACATTATTTTCCAAACTCTAGGGGAAGGATCTTCAGCCAGGTTATGAAAAGAGGGGTCCTCTAACTCCAAGGAATGGCTACAACATAACGTCAAATACTGGTCCCAAGTTCAAGAGAGCAAAAGTACATATGTTTTTACAAAACTAATGTCCACAGCAAATTCTAATCACTGCTGGCAGTGTGGAAAGTGGTAATGGATAAAAATCAAAAAGGAAGAGAGAGAATGAAAGAAAGAGGGTAGCAAGTAAAGGAGGTCATGTAGTCAAGGGACTTGTCCAAAGTCAGTCAGTATATTTTAAAGTATTCTCCTGGGTCCCACACAATTTTTCCATGCAAAAGAC
This sequence comes from Psittacus erithacus, assembly GCA_009867235.2. Lineage (NCBI taxonomy): Eukaryota > Metazoa > Chordata > Aves > Psittaciformes > Psittacidae > Psittacus > Psittacus erithacus. Next base: position 10,477 of record WYDI02026859.1, on the reverse strand, counting down.
CTCAATACCTCTCAGGTCCTCCTCTTTCACTAATTTTTTAGGTGATACCATGCAGAGAGATCACCTAAGTTACAGCCAAATTAATGAGTAAAAAAACAAAGTCAGCTATACAAATGCATAGTAAAATCAAAAGACCTAAGTAGGTGCTAGGAACTTGAAGCCTAATTCTGTCATCACTTAGTAGGTGGGATTTGGATAGCAATCACTGGAACATAGCAAGGTTTCAGAAAGGCTCAGAATTTATGAGACTCCCCACATATGCATCATTGAAAGATCGGGAAAGTTAGCCTGGATTCCAAAATCTGTGATGGTAATCATGCAGAACTCAGTGGATTTGGTACTTGTGAGTGACACAAATATTTTGTTTGTTTAAACTAACATCTTATAATTATTTATCATCTCAAAAAGACATCACAGCATAAATTATTTTATACAAATTTACACCTATTTGCTTTGATGGTTCTTGGCATTCAGCCTTTGGTACAGCAACATAGAAGATGTGAATTCATGCTTCACGTTCACTACCTTTTTTTTAATTAGACATGCCATCAAAAGCTGTCTCAAGATTGACGGAGCACACTTTGCCATGTTAGCACTCAAACAATTTATCACTCAAACAGGAGCATTATGAATAAGCCGTAATATAAAGTACATGCTCTGAAAGGCCTCTGAATAATACATGGCAATAGCACAGCACAATTGTCACTGATATAAATAGAGTATGGAAACAATATAAACTCATGCTTCAGGGCATAGATCAACAAAGGTTTTACATTCAGACTAAAAGTTAGAAGGATTAAATCCTGTTATTCAGCACATGTGCATTGCCTAGCACAATGGGATCACTGGTTTCTTACTGAAGTACTGTGTTGCTGTAGTAACAACCACCACAAAAACTAAGTGTGATAATTGCAACAACAGTTATTTTTAATGATGGTATAAAGAAGCCTTTTCCTATATATGGAGAGACTCAAATGATGATTTAAAGAAGCCTTTTCCTATATATGGAGAGACTCAAATGATGATTTCTTGCACTGTCTTCTGAAATACAATCCATTACAAAATGCCTCCAGCAGCGCCTTAAAGTTGAATTTCCCAACTGTCTACACAAGCTATGTTTACATCAGCAAGGTTTGATGGGAGCATATCTACTAAGCTGTTAGTGTTGAGGATGCAATAACCCCATTATACACATTTCAGGAGCTTGGTTTTGAACTAGCTCTGGTTTTGTCCAGTAAATTTCAGCCCATTATCACTTGCTGCATGTTAGGTGCAATGCCAAAGACCACCCTTTGATTTATGCTGACCCTAAAAGTGTCGATTTCCTGTGATACAAGACCAGTCCATGATGCAATCCAAGAAGCAGTTGGAGGGGTTAACTGGATTATTAACTTCAGAAGCATGTTCCTGACCTGAACTAAATTGCTGTTGTAGACACACTAGTCTTGGTCTCAGAGCACATGCCAAAGTACCACTGAAATGTTCCGTCTGGAATGCCCAAAGGAAAACCCTAACAAGCCCCAGGTGTCATAGGGCCTTTCAGTACACCCTTTGAAGCCACCAGGAAAACTAACACCCCAGCCCCTCATGACATGGAGCAACCTGAAATGCAACACAGCTGTGAGTATGTTCCAGTGCCAGATGTCTCTTCAAAAGGTGTGTCTCAGAGGTACAACACAGTGCTCTCTCATTAGTGTGTCTCCATGCTATTACACTAGCAAGAAAATACACCTGAGAGGAAGCCTTCTTCATACTGCAAGAAATCCCATATGAATCTCTAGCTAGTGAGTACTGAATTATCAGATTTAGCTCCTTAGAAAATGCCGGTCATTCGCTGATCAAATGGGAAAAAGCCCATGAAGACAACCACATCTTTCCCTTTCTTCCCATTCCTTTTCAGGCTTTCTCACACCTGGCCAGACTGGAGGTCTCTTTTTTGGTATTGGAGGCTAAGTACTAATACTGAGTTTGCTAGACAAGCCAAATCTGTCTAGGAGCAAGACACACCAGAGTTCAAGATAACATCAATACAATTTGATGGCAACCTCAAACATGTGCATGTAACCTAAGCCATCAACTCTCTTGCCAGCTCCTATAAGTAGCTATGTCCAGTGTGTGCTCAGACATGCCATGCTGCAGAGGCCAGCCAAGGCAGACATGTTCTTTTTAAACACACAATGGATTCATTATGCAAGAGAAAAAAGCATACAAGTATAAATTAGTCTAGTGGGAATGGATTTGACTTGGGAGGAAACCATACATGTTATCACTGTCAAAGATTCAGTCATCAGTATGTGTCTGCGTTTCTACTGGTATCATTAGGTTTGAAACTCTGAGAAAGGCAGAAAAGCTATGGACACATTGAGGTGATCTTCCAAGCATAGGCTGTGTGATTGAGAATCACCTCACATAGAACAGGTTATGCAAGCATTACTGCTTTTTAACAATTTGCATAATATGTTATTGCTTATTTCCCTCAAACTCATATCCTTCTGTCTATGGTAGCTTAAGAGACCCTTTCAAGTCTCTTCATATTGCCTGACTTTTGTGGAATCTTAAACTCAGCACTGAAGCTCAGTCCTTGATAAAAACACTTTTTCTATGCAGACAGAGACTCATATGGTTACTCTCTTAAATACTTTCTGGACAGCTGATGGTTACTGAGTCTTGGTAGTGCTATGACAGTGTATGAGAGGAGAGAAAAATTGTTGTGGCAATGCTAATATAGTTTTATTCTCTCTGACGATAAAACGTGCATGTGGACTACACGTCACCTGCTGATTTTGTGCCTTGGGAAAAGAAGTTTTTTATGCAAAATTTCCAAATTTTATGTCAGACAAACACACGTATGCATGTATTAACATTAACAACATATTAACAGCTATTACCAGTAGTTCATTCTGTGCTCCTGTATCCCTTGAACTTTTTTAATGCTGGGTTTAGGAGATCATTTAAAAAAAAGAATTTGAAGCCCTCAGCCACATGTGGGTGAGATTGAGTTGTCAGGGCAGTGATGTGTGCTGGCCAAGAAGCCAAGACTAAAACGACCATCTTTCCTCGGAGGAGCTAATGAGTTTGAGTCCCTGGGACAGTAGTTAAGATCACCTTGTCCTATGTGATTTGTCAAGAGCACATAGAAAATAGTCTTTACTGGATTTGGGCCGTGGTATAACTTTTCTTGCCCCTCTGCTTCTTTTTTTGTTATGAAGTACAGGTAGATATTAATGTGAATTAGTCTCCTATTTAGATACATTGAGAAATGATGTGATATCAGATGGAACACCCAGAGAGTTGTGGTGGGCCCTGGAAGGGTGGGATACAAAGATTTGTAACCCCCGTGTCTATCTGAGAGCCAATGTCAGCATAACTGGGGTAGTTTGGTAAAAAAACAGTGTTCACATGGACTCTATGTTGGGGCAACATCATGGGTTCATTCTTCTGTAGTAAGAGAGCAGCATAGCTATGAACAAAGGACCTCTAGTCTAAACCAACATTGTTGCTTACAAGTATATTATATTTATTTGTCTCTAAGAAACAGTCTTAAAATGTAACATTACTGTTTCTTGGAATAAGTGGAGTATTTGAAAATTTAACTGCATATGTAAACTGGAGTTAAACAGTATTAGGTTTATACATTGTAGCTAATTTTCCTTCCATACTGTTCATCAAAGGATAAAGCAGAAGAAAGCAGAATAGTGACACAGTTGAAGAAAAAAAGTTTTACTTTGTGGGACTGTATTGTTGCCAATTGCTTTGCAGATAATAACTTAAATACACTTGTGCTCTCACTGAAGTGCTTTGCTGAACTGGGGCCAGAGTGCTTATGGTTCCATAAAAGTCACCCATGGTCATTTGGGTCTTACTACTGTCCATCACGATTTTCACAGTAGCTTTGCCCTTCCAATAATATTTCTTATGTGCACAAAGTATATATTAGCTTTGAAGCATCACAAGAGGAAAAAAGAATATATATTTGGGAAGTTCAGTTAATGATACATCAAAACAGAGTTGCTTTTTCCAGCTATCATTGTTATCTTAACTATTAGAAGAAAACCTACAATCCCTGTCCTACTGAAGAAATCTTGATTTAAATTAAGCATGTGCTTAATTTTTCTTCATGGTAAGTAATATTTTTCTACATCTTTTTCTTTATTGAGTTGTGTAATGTCTCTTTATTTACTACATTATATTGTACTATACTATACTGTACTATGCTATGCTATGATCACCAGTCAATATATTTGTACATATGCATACAGAGATATACACACATGTATATGCACACACAAGATTTGCATATCAGCAGACACAGTTCTGAAACTAAAGGATTTGAGCAAAGGGCAGTTCAGCCCTTTGCTCATTAACATTTACACAGGGCACCTTCAGACCCTTTGATCTCTGGTTCTTAGCTCTAAACTGAATATATAACTAAGGAATAGTGAACAGAAGCATGAGTTAAACAAAAAGGGGTGGACACAAAAGATTGCTGCCCAGGTTTGGGACATTTGTTTGCATGACTACTTGTAGACCAAGGTGAAAAGTGCAACTGGCTTCTTGGGCTGAACAGTGTGTATAAACAAGCATGAAAGAGAGATTAACTCTCACCATCAAGAAATGCTTGTGCTCTTGAAATCAATGGGTGATGCGTGACAGCAAGAAAAGGGCAAATATTGAGAAAAAAGGATCTAACCTGCGGCTTGCATTCAATCAGCTCTTAATATCAGGTAAACTTGTTACAGATACACGAACTACTCATGCACTAGGCTGTGATTTCACTAAGGTAGGAAGAATTGTTGATGTAGATAGAGTAAATATAAGCAGCAGACTGTCCTGTAATTGATCCTTCTTTAATCCTCCTCAGCTGATGACAAATTGCCATTTACAGAATGTTTTGTAAGAATGTAAGCTCTTCAGATAACAGATACCCACCAAGAGCAGAGAGCTGCAGCAAATGTGCCATATTCCCATTAACCAAATTAAACAAATAAATATATAGCAAAACACTTTTCAAATATCAGGAACTCTTATTTTTCCCTGAATTACAGTTGCTGTGACCTACGTGAAACTAAAGTTTTTATATCTCAAAGATTGCTGCAAAGTTAATACATATATCAGTCTAAATTAAGTATATGAAAGATTATGTTTACAGAGGATTTCTCCTTTTGAAGTTCTGATTTAATTACACACGTAAAGGCTCCCTGGAATCAAGTCAACATAGTTCTGTAGTAGAAGCTTACTGTCTGGAGAGGCATCATTCCATTCGTGAAAGTAACAAGTGTCTATCAGTCATCAAAGTTTCTGTTAGAGGTAGTAACTTCTATTAATCAAGTTTTTAAAGCTTTACCCCTGCATATAGATATTGCTTTAAATACATCACAATGGCTAAAATGCTGCTGCTATTTGTAAGTGATCCCAAAAAGTTTTAAACATGCAACTTTCATACTTTAGATTCCATCTGTGTCAACATTCTTTTATTCTGAAAGGCTGAAATGGCAAAATCAGTCCCATTAAAATGCTGACTTCAAAGGTCAGCATTCCTAATCTTCTAGAAATCACATGGAGCTCCTCCAGAAATCCTGTAGAGCTCTTCCAGAAATTTACTGGAAAAATGAGTAGAGGAGAAACAGAGAGAGTGAGTGTTTAATGACCTGGAGAGGGATTGCAGGTCAGCAGAAGAGCACCTGAAGAGCAGCACAAAGGGATTCCAACAACTCCAGCCAGTAAGTTGGCTTCATCAGGGGCCCAACTTAAATGCCTTTATGCAAATGCACCTAGCATGGGAAATAAACAAAAGAAATTAGAGGTCTACGTATGCTTGAAGGGCTACAATCTTACTGGCATCAGGGACACATAGTAGGATGGATCCTATGACTGCAGTGTTGGAATGGAAGGATATAAGCTTTTCAGGAAAGACAGACAGGGGACATGAAAAGAAGGTGTAGTCATCTATGCTAGTGACCAGCTGGAGTGCGCTGAGCTCTACCTGGGGACGGGTGAGTAGATGACTGAGAACTTATGAGTCAGGATTAAAGGGAGGGCAGGTGTCATGGTTTAGACTCAGCCGGTGACCCAACACCATGCAGCCGTTTGCCCACTGCCCCCTTCCCTCCCTCCTCAAGGCAGGACGGAGAGAACTGAAAAAATGTAGACCCCACAGGTAGAGATAAGAACAATTTAATAACTAAAATAAAGTAAAAAATGGTGATAACAGAAAGAATACCAATTATAACAATACTGATAATAATAATAAGGAACAACAAGAGAAGAAATGAAAGCTCAGAAAACAGAACTGCTGCACGACACAACTACTTGCCACCCGCTAATCGATACCCAGACAGATCCGAGCAGCACAGTCCCTTCCGTGTAACCCCCCCCAGTGCCGATACTGGGCATGACATGCTGTGGCAGGGAATAGCCCTTTGGCTAGTTTGAGTCAGGCGTCCTGTCTCTGCCTTGGAGAACAGAAGCTGCAGCTTTTCTTAACGCTTTGGTGAGAGTTTCTGGTAAAAGCAGTCCAGTTCAGCACAGTACTCCATGGTAAAGCCCTGGTGTCTAATTCAAGGTAAGATGAAGCTGTCTAACTCAAATTTAGGCGTTCAAATTCCTAATTCTCAATTCCACTGTACTTGTCTGGGAATATTCCTTTCCTAAGTGCAACACTTGTCTGGGTCCTACAGTCTGAAAAATATGTGTGTCACAGCCACACAACCAGATTCTAAGGAGTAACTCATGCAGTGGGACATAGGAGAATTGAGAGGTTAATATGGGGTAAATCGCTGCTTCTCTGGAGAGATGGGAACTCAAAAGCAAAGAGTTACTCTTTTCTAGTCTGCTTTTGGAGAAAAGCAGCAATGCACTGTCCTACACAAGAAAGTAGGAGAAAAAACATAAATGATCCTTTCACTAAATAATTTGGGAAACTCAGTTTAAATGTATTTTTGGCAATCATTTCCCTCCATTTGGACTGATGGGAGCCACTAGATATGCTGTAAGTAAAAATAATGGTTTATGTCACCAAAAATAAACAAAGAGCTCCTGGATCCCTGAATAAGTTCCAGAGCTGTTTAAGGGCTTTTGTCTTTAATTTTTAAACTGGGGACTAAAAGTCAAGCTGATGCAAGCCCATGCAGCCCAACTATCTGTGAATTCAAAGACAGCATTAAAAGGTTAATAAAAGAGAATTAGTTCCTCCTTGTCTCTCATTAAATGCAATCAAGATATCAGTACATTTTTCTTCAGACGTCTGAAGTACAGTCTGCCCTTTTCATTCTGGTTTACTGCCAGAGTAACCATATTAGTTGCTTTGCTACCAGTGTAATGCAAAGCAGTAGATGCCTCCATTTGTTGAAATGAAAATGTATTTAGTTTTATAAAATAATTGCTTTTCCTTCATTCTAGTTTGCTAAAGCAAGACAAAGGATAATGGGTATGATCTTGCTACCTTTCTTTTTGAAGGGTAAAGAATAATATTCTCAGGAATAAAGCAGAATAAATGCTATTAAATGCTGACTAAAAACCTCCACATATGAAGATTTCACAACTTGTCTTGTTTGCATGTGTGATATTTTACATTTTGCAACTGTAATATGTTGATTTTTGTTTAGTTCAGAATCTTTTATAACCCAGAGGTCATTTCCTTTAGATTTGTTCTCTAGGTAAATAAAACAAAAAAAAATATTATTACTATGTTTAAGTAGATTATTATTGCAACATAAACAGAGTGTTTGTGTTTTCTTTATTGGATTGAATAGTCTTCAATACTGATCATTTGCCATTACCAAAATAAAAGAACATGCCCATCTTTCCTAAACAGATTTCAATAAATCTCTTTTCATTTCTCTCTTATATGTGAGAATATCCTTGTCCTATCTTTTATGTTGTTTATTTGCCGTTTTTTGCTTAACTCCGACAGCAAAACCAGTCTTTTCATGTGAAGCTTTACAACCTCTTTAAACTCAGTTCAGAGCTTTTAGGCTCTCATAGGCCAGCTGGGATCAGCCCAACAATGTAATGTTTGCATTATGAATACTGTAGGTCAACACTTTTTTAAAAAAAGGAAAAAAAAAATGGGAAAAGTTCCCATTGGAATGTTCAACAAATAATCATGAAAATGTTTCATTTTTAGGAATTTTAAAGGCTTTTCTTTATCAAAACACAATCTGGGACCTAATTTGACCTGACAGAGTTCCTTTAGTGCATGGAAACTAGATGTAATAACCAATTTTCACACTATATTTAGAACTATGATGTCACTCTTTTGTATGTCCTTCACCTTGGTGTTAATGCTAAGTACTACAAACAAGGGAGATATTTTTCTAGTACGCATGTGGACTGTAATGTTAATGTACTTACAAACAGATTTAGAAAGTATGAAAACAAGAAAGGTCCTTGCTGACTTAAGAAAGTAGCTATATATTTTCTAAAAATATATACAAAGAGGTTCACTTTGGATGCAGTTCCTTGACATAGCAGCTATACTTTAAGATAGGACTGAAATAATTTTTAAAACCCACCAGAAAAAAAAATACCTAAAAGTGTCTTTTTAGAAAAGAATCCCAAGTCAGGACATCATTTAAGCATATTGTTATACTGGTTTTCCAAGCAGAGATGGGCTGACATAATATGCTTAATTGTATTTTTTATACACTATAAGCCAAAGTGATTTTTGTTGACATATTGGTGGGGAGTGGCTGTTTTGGAATGTGTCATTTTGTCTCCCCTTGGATCAGGGATTTGGCCTGTCCAGTGACTCAATAGCAGAGTGGATGAGACAGAAAATAGTATCTCTATGAGTTCTCCTTTTATGGACAGTAGAAAAGGACTGGAGACAGAATTTTCCAGAATGTAGACAAGTCTAGTTTGGCCAAAAGGTTAAGAAATGACAGGCTAGGTAGGAAAAGAGACAGATCTTTCAATCTCTATATTGATTTTAATGAGCTTTTTCAAAGTTTAGATTTTCCTGTTTGAATTACCAGATTCACAAAGGAAGCTGGAAGGGTTCACAGAGACTGAGGTGAACTGAAAGAGTATCTTACTAAAGCACTTATTAACTTTCCTGTCCTGATTATTTCTCTTGTTCTACCATCCCTCTGGCTCCTACAATTATTCTTTGGGAATACTTTCCTGCTGCTACCCCTGCGCCATACTACTCATGATACTTTGTAGCGAGTACAACCCTGTGCTGGATGGGACTTTCTTACGCACAAAATGGGAGTGATAAATACATAAGAACAGCAGACATAAAATTCAGTCTCCTGGACAGGTCACAAAGTGGGAGAAAAGGTCATGACTGTCATCTGAAAGTCACAAGATAACTCTTAGGCTCTGATAGTTTAGGAAGCTCTGTCTCACTAAAATTTTGGTGGTAGTAGCGCGTAGATTTCACCTAGTTGATAAAGAATGGTGTCCACATTTGATTTTGCCTAGGCAGCCTGAGTGTATATTTGCTTCCTTCCCACACTGTACCAACCAGGTAAGAAGCTATGAGGGGAAACAATTTTTATTTTCTTGCTTTGACACTTGAATTTTGTATAAAACTCTGGATTCAGGTCTCATGCCTCCTAAAATATTGCCCTGTTATTAGCTATACATTACTATGAGATGTGGCATTTAAGGCAATTGCATCTCTCAAGGAATAAATGAATATTTGCTTGGGCAAAGAAAGAAACTACATCCATGCTAGCGAATAAGTCCTGCCAGAAACCCTGGTTTAGCTTTCAGTCATGGCACAGCATAACTTGTGTACACACAACTAAAATCTTAAAGAAGCAAAATGGTTGCATCTATACTGGCTTCTGGGTAATATTCCTGTACAGTACTGTGGCATCATCAAAGAAAGTGCTAGAAAGCACCCAGACCAAAACCAGATTTAATCCTGCAGGGAATCATAAGACTAACTGGTAAAAAGTAGGGGAAAAAAATCTTCTTTTCTGCAAGAGAGTACTTGAACTATAAATCTCCAAATAGCATACACATCAATTAAGTGTTTATTAGGACTTAAACCCATCTGGGCATGCCTACAAGTATACATAAAAGTAACAAGATAACCGGGGAATTTAATGCTGGAAGCTTAGAAAACGGATAACACTGGGGAGTAGGCAACATTTAAATGGCACTTTAAAGCTTTCATGAATTTTTTTATAAGTAAGTCTCTTGCTACTCTGATTATAGTAAAAGCATCCAGATATGTCCCAGTTATAACAAGTACAATGATACTAGCCTGAATTTGCAGAGAGGCTGTAGTCATATTTCTGTTGTGAGATTTCCCATTTCATTTACAAAAAAAAAAAAACCAAACATAAGTTCATTTGAAGAAATTTAACATGTTGTATTATTGTCTGTTTCTGGCAAGCAGGAAATGGACATTTTTTCAGAAACCTAAAGAGTTTGCTCCAAATAATTTCCAATTTTTAGACAGAACTTCAAAAATCTATCTGGATTCAGATAAGATAAAATATTGTCATGTTTCTGAAAAGTA
>WYDI02026857.1:0-56773 GCA_009867235.2 Psittacus erithacus | reverse complement strand
TTAGTTCACCCCGGGGGGGTTACTTTCTTTTGATTCCCCCCCCCACCCCCCCGGGGGGGGGGGGGGGGGGGGGAGGACAGGTTTTGGGGGGGAAAAAAACGAACAGGCTACATGCTTTTCTAATTTACAACTAAGCTTAAACCACGACATTCCTGAAAATGGTTCCACCTAATGTGTAGGCCAACCAATGCCTTCATTTTTAAAAAGTCACATGTTCAGTACAGAAAACTCAGATAAAATCAGGGTTTATTCACCACTCAAGTTCATAAAAGGCATAATATACTTTAAGCCCTCTAGCAAATAACTTCATCTCCAAGTCAAAAGGCAGATCTGGTATAGTAACTTTCATAAATCTCTTAACCCTTGCTTCTCTAAGAAATTGTTTACAACTACTACATCCATATGTACGTCTTAGAAATACTATATTAAATACCTCAAAAGGTGGCTTAAAGCTGCAAGATCAATTAAAAAAATGTATTTTATTTCATATTTTTGTCTATTTTGCTTGCTTGCATTTTAATTACAGAGACCTAACCCAGTCACCACCCAGTGATGAACATAGTAACCAATTCCTTACAGTTCAGTATCATCAAGTTTTAGTTTAGCTTCAGTCCAGCATTTTAAATCTCTGGACTAGAAGAATACCGTAACCTTAGCTATTTATTGAAAAGAATGGTTGCACCTCCAAAAATGGAAGGGGAAAAATTGCTTCAGAGACTTAGCCTATGTTTAATATTTGGGATTTGGATTCCATCAAGCATGCTTCCTGGAGAAATGCCATTCAGGATTTAATTTGCTTTAAAGACTTAAGGCGTAGGGCCAAACTATGTACTGCGGGCCAATTCATGCACATCCAGGACTCCTAAATATCCATTCAATTGCATTACTCTCCCACTTCCTGGAATAGTTTAATCTTTTTTGTAACTGAATGACAAAAGAGGTGTTGTCTCGCAGAGAAACACATATGAGGGCCAGAATGAACAAGGTTTGGATACAGGGACAGGAAGAAAAACACATCTAAACAATATCATCTGAGCAGCTGCTAAGAAGAACTGAAACAGATTCATTCAGCGTCAGAAAGAAGAGTTCAAAATGCATTTATAATTTAAATTAATATACATAATTTTTAGTATTCAATCATTATACCACTAGTAAGAATATGTACTAAAGGGCACTGAGTATCCTCAGTGTCTCTTTAAGAATAAACAGAAGTGTCCCAAATGTCTCAGTTTTCAGGATATGAGACTATCCTAATACAACATAGGTAAAATAAAAATGGTAGCAATCCAACAAGAATTCCTTTCAAAATGTTACCTCGTCTCAGCCTTTTCTACCTCATAGATTAAAGGGGGAATCCTTAATGTATGAAAACAGCAGCTGTTGACACAAATGGATATCTAAGGGCAGGGAAGCAAACAATACCTATCTAAACCATACAGAAATCAAGCATCCTATCTCTCTGCTGTTTGATGCCCCTATCCCAGAATTCAGACTTGCTGTTACACAACGGGAATTTCTAACATATACAGGGTGGAACAGCTTTTCATCAATAAGGTTCAGCTTGGTTTTTTTCATCTTGCATAGCAGAGGATCCCTAAATCTAGGATATTTCCCTAATGTCTGTTTACATGCGAGGTTAGTTACAGTAATTGATTCCAGTGGCCATATTCACAAATTTACAAATATTCGGTACTCATTAGTATATCTTCCCCCCTCTGGAGATCAGTTCTAAATGTGGCTCTCAAACTGGTTCTCTCAGATAAATTAATCCCATCTTAAGAAAATTCTAGCTTCCAGCATTCTATAATTTTATTATGTCTTGTTTTGTTGGGAAAGGGGAATTAGTTAATTCTTCAAGCCTTCCTAATTAAGAGCATAAAATTTTAAATATTATTGCCATTATTCAAATAACAGGCACAAACAATTACTAGAAAATGGCTGTTGTGGTCATTTTTACAAGAATTACTGGGTGCCTATCATGCATTTCGGAGACTTAATCCTTGCTGAAATCAGTCATAGTTTAAGAAAAAGTTTTTTTCTACAATTCAATTCCCAGGTCTACTCTGAGGAAACTATTTATTTCCTTCTGAAGAGAACCTGGTTGCTGTGTAAGTGACTGCTGGGCAAACCAATTTCATGATGCAAGCACACTTTAATAGGGGTTAGGAAGGAAAAATTTCTATTTTTTTAACTCATCATCATGTGTCCATAATGGAAGCATAATGGAGGCAACTTCTTTTTTTAATTCCATGTGAATATGAATCTTTTCACTTAAGAATGACCTTAATTTACTACTTTTGGAGAGAAAGCAGGTGGCTCCAGAGAGATATCATACTCCACATATGTATGTAAGTGGGTAGACATGAAATCTAATGAAATACATGATGGAAGAATGCAGAATATTGCAGATACTTGATAGGAGAGCACAATATCCAGAAGGCTAGGAATGTCAGGAAAGGCTGAGATGAAGAGAAATGTGAGATACATAAGAAATGTGGAAGATGGGGAGGAGTTAAAAATATAAAACTATATCCAAGTTTATTATTTACATGCATTTTCAAGTTTCCTGTTGTCAAATTTGAGTGTTTTCACCTGTTTAAAACCATGCAACTATCTTCTCATTTGACATTGTCCTTAGCAACATCTGTGTACACTTACTTACTAAAAATGTTAGTTAAGTAATATTTCAGCTATAAAGACTCCATATCAGATTACTGAACTTCTTAAATTCTTCATAAACAACATGTAAAGAGACCTTTATTTTCATTCCTTCATCAGAGGAGTGTTTTTTTTTTTATGTAACTATCAAAATTCTTTCTTACTGGCACAACTGTGCAAAGGTGATGTACTAAACCACAGATTTTTTTCTTTGCTGAATTTGTAATTGTATTCACCCTTTTGGAAATAGAAAATTTCATCTCTACAGTGTCCTACCACATCTATCAACATAATCAGCAATGTGGTTTTTAAATTATATGTTCATATTGAAAAAATGAAAACTACAACCTTTGTGCTAATTAGTTATATGAAGAATCCATTGAGATGCAAAGTGTTAGACTTAATGGTACCTCAGATTACACATTTTAATCAAAACTGTGAAGGTAATACATAATGCTAATTATACGACAGAAATTAATTCAAACAGATACATTGTAAAATAATGCTTGGCTTAAGTGCATTTCTCTTTAGAGGTTTCTAATCTACTTCCTAATTATCTAATTAGTAACAAGTATTTCTAATTTTTTAAACTTTTAATGAGAAATCTTGGCAGTCTGAATGCTGTTTTCTTTTTAGCATAAAAATGCATGAAATGTAATTGCAACTTTATGAGGAGCCTATACAAACTTATATGATGAAATGTCAGGATAATATGTTAAAGTTTATGCTTGGCAGTAAAATGCAATGAATATATAACCTTTCTGTGAGATCTAGCACTTCAGAGGGTGCTAAGGAAAAGGTTCAGGTAGCAGCAATATCCTTCTGGAAGTAATTTGATGCCATGCATATGTTAACTAAAAATGATCATGCCCTTCTCTATTCTCATTCACCCAGAATACTAAGGTTTTAGAAGATTAAGTAAAACAACTTAGGCTCATGAATTTTCTGCTTCCTACTCCAGTGAATCATACACTCTGAATCATTTTTGGTAATGATAAGAGAATGGCACATTAATCTGGACCGATTCATAAAACCTTTATTCATGTATATATTATCCCATTGTTTGAAATAAAAGGCACTGGTACTGTTCTGTTCAGTGAGAAAGGGACTTGTGAAGTAAAAGAGAAAAACAGGCAAGCAAACTTATGAAGGAAATAAATTACTGTTATACTTGTGCTTTTCTTGTACATTTTACTACAGTAGAAATGCAGTAGACAATTTTCATTAGAAAACAAAACAGTCTAGGCAAAAAAGTCTCTTTTGGTTTCCTGGGAATTTCAGGATAAAATTTTGCTACTCGACTAATTGGAAGACTGACACAAATTTGTTCTCCACCATACATCACCGCACACCAAGCCTCACAATTGCAAACATTTTAGAAGTATACTAATGTTTTTTAAGTTTACCAAACAGTGCTGGAGGCAGCTTCGTTTTTAAAATACAATTCCTGAAAAATGCAGCCCAATCTTACCCTTTCTCCTAGACTCCACTGTTTCTGAACAGTATTCTCAAACTTGGCAACTCTGCGTTGTATGTACAGGATTCACTGTTTTCCTCCATGTGCTTCAGCTGTCTTTTGAGTGATTTCAGTATGATTGCTCATGCATCTGAAGGATCAGATTTCTCTTCAATAATAAAGTATTGATCTTTCTATCAACATTCAGCTCCAAATTAGCTTCTGAAAAAGTTTCTTCTTCTTTGAAGGTTTTCGGTTACCTAGGAAAACAAGTGTAATACTCTATTTTTACAAAGAAGCTCAATGAAACACTGGAAAGAAAAAGGGCTTTGTTCAAAGGAAGGATAGTGAAAAAGTCTAATTTGCCATTTTTTGCCAAAATATTTCTTACAATTTTTATGTCTTTTTATGTCACTGTAGTTACATCAGAATCTTCTTATGGACAAAAATGAACACACTGTACTTTCAAAGCTAAGAAATCACTGTTGTGCAGTTAATATTTTGGCAGTCTAATTATCCCAATTACCTAATTAATACAGAAAGGTCTTATTAACAATTCATTTCAAACTGTTGCACAATAAATATATTCCAATATAAATATATTCCTGTCCCCTTTCTCTGGTGGTGTGCTTGTCTTTCCAGTGTCCCTAAGGGTTCAAAGATAAATGCTTCCATCTTCCTTAGGCATAATGTGGGTGGGTAAGGAGGTGACCTAGAGCAATTAGTGCTGTGTAGTCCTCATCAGCAAAAATATGATGGCCACAGTGGAGCACGTCGTCAGGGTGCAGCCTGACAGAAGTTTTGGGGGCTCTCCAAGGGGTGTCAGGGCAAGGCCTTGCCAGAAAGCAGGGAAGTTGGGGGACACTGAGGCAGCCCCAGCCCTTGGCATCTCGCAAGTACCAGCCAGTCAGTCTGGAGTCCGTCATGCTGTAATCCCAGTCTGGACAGTGGCAGCTCTTGATGAGTGCTGACAGTCACGTGAGCACAAGGATGGGGAACCAGCTCCAACCAGCTCCAACTGGCTCCAACCAGCTATGGCAGCAACAGTGCCCTGGGGCTGCAAAACTGCAGGCATCAGGGGGACACTAGCTTCAGACACTGGCTGTGAGCTCCCACACCAGACTGAGGTGATATGCACCCTAACAGAGCCAAGAGCAGGCAGCTCCGACACAAAAGACTGTTGGAAACAGGGGCATTTGATGAAGTATAACCCACTCTGACCAATCCAAATTAGCTTTAGAATGAAAATTGAAATGAAAAAATTATAATTAGTCTGAAGCTTTTTGTAATGTGTTGATATTGTCCATCTGTAATAAAAAAGAAAGAACTGAAAAAAAAAGAGACAAGACTACAGGTGGCCCTACTTTAGAAACCAAAGGATGTATTTAATATTTACAGTTACATTATTTTGTCATGCTTAAATATTTTTTATAGCACTTACATGCTGCAAAAAAATCTTCGGTTTATCCCCTGTCTGATTTGAATCATTCTGCCTTTCATCCTAATTAATGTCTAAGAAAATCATGTTGTCATCTGCAATACTGAAGAAGAAGTTGGAGCTGAAGTCCTTCACTGGGATCTAACTTCCCCTGGATTTAACAGATTTTTATTGTAGCATATCCACAAATAAAGTTACAAGTAAATCACTAAGGCAATCATCCTAATCAGACAGCAGTGTTTCTTGCACTTGCTCTTGCTTCTTATCAGCCTTGGAACTCTGGTGTTTCACTGTGATTTTTTTTAGACCCCTTTCTAATGAGTGCATTGCAGAGAACAGATAATGACACAAGTAAAGTAGATTAGAAGGAAAACACATTTTAAAATGCGTTTAATAAATGACTCACAAAAATGCTCACAGATGTCAAATTACTCTGACTGTACAATCTCAGATACTTTCTGGCAAAATTTTCAACTCAGTGGGTGCTCCGTATCCCACAGTATTCTGAGTAGCGCTGGGGAAAAATTAAATCCACCCTCAGTTTCCTTCTTTCCTCCCCAAAAAGCCCACCAGAAGATCTGAAGCCAGTTAAATCCAAAACAAATATTTTTAAAACAAATATTCTCAACCAGGAAAATGTAGCTGAAGTGAGTTCTTGGCTACTAAGGCTTTTTTATTGCTTTAAATTTTCTTTAAGTAGTTTTTCACATTAATGCTTTAAAATGGGAACCCTTTCCAGCTCACTTTTTAAAACTGAATATTCAGATTCCTGGCTGAGGTAAACCAGTTTGATGGGATTATGCCAGTTAAGAGCATCTGGGAAATTGGCCAGGATATATTATCACCCTACACAAATAGAGAATCTTGTCTCATCTTTTTTTCTTTGGTTTGGAGTCCTTGACACTTTTAGGCACAGTGACGTACAAGCCAAGACAGTGACACAGTGCATGATGCTCCTCAACAAGAGTGTGTCACTTCATTGATAATGCCAGCCAACACTATTCTCAGGGTCAGTCACCCTCGAGCTCTCTAATCTTCAAGACCAAACTACTGTAAAAATTTATGAAAATCCCATCTGGCTAGTTCATGAAAACTCAGAAGCTTATCACTTGTCAAAAAGTGATCTTTCTTGCTCAGGCTCTCTCTTTCTTTTATTAAACACAACTGTTCACCCTCATCCCCAAATGCTGCAGCTCTAACTGCCCTTTTGAAAGAACCGAGTCTTCTGAAACTTCTGAACTTTTCAGAGTTTTAACTTCCACAGATATTTTCTTATGTTTTCAGCTATTTAAAGCTTAGTGCTGTATTTTGTAATGTAGATCCAAAACTCCAAGCTCCTAGTGTTTTTCTGAGAAGAGAAAAGGAACATAAAGCAGTAGTCTACCCCCATCAGGAAAGAAAAGCGAGATAAAATTTGTTAGTTCCTAAACAAGGTTTCTATCTATTTTTCTAAAATAGGTTGCTAATAAAACAGACCAATAAATTTTCACTGCAGTGTTGCAAAAAAGAAAGAGTAGGATGATATTATTTTTATGTTTAAGTAAACCTTAGGACTGCTTTTGTAAAATATTTGTGGAAATTCTAAAGGTCTCCAAATCAAAAAATTTTGAACAAACTCAAAAAAGTTAGCTTTGGGGTTTTTTCTGCGGATTTGATGAAAGATTTACATTTCCCAGAGAAGAATAGAATCATAATGTTACTTAAAACCAAGCACAGGACAGTAAGCCTTCCTAGTTCAGTAAGTAATCTTCCCTTCTATTGAGATTCTGTGACATAAGCCTACCTTTAATTTTCACGTATGTTTTTTGGAGACTAAGGATGACTATTTCCTATTAACACTCCTGCATTCCTGGCTTAGTTTACCAGTTTGTCAATTATTTTTCATCTGTTTGGGGTTTTTTTTGGGGGGGTTTTTTTGTTAGGTTTTTTTTTGTTTGTTTCTGTTTTGCTATTTTGTTTCTATTGTTTTTGTTATTTTTTGTTTTGTTCTTGCTGGTTTTGTTTGTTTTTTCTGACTCATACATTTTCTTTAATTACATTATCTGGCGTGTGAAACTGAGACATAAAACATCTTAGTAAGTGTCACACCAACACATTTTCTTTCTGACCATGAGCAAGTAATTTAGTTGTCCTCATTTACTAGTTTGTGAAATGAAGAAATAAAAGAAAAGTTTCTTTATTTATGGACATTTTCATAAATTATCTGTATGAGTGTTCTGCCAGAAGATCTGAGTACAGAGAGATAGATCCCTTTGACGCCC
This sequence comes from Psittacus erithacus, assembly GCA_009867235.2. Taxonomy (NCBI): domain Eukaryota; kingdom Metazoa; phylum Chordata; class Aves; order Psittaciformes; family Psittacidae; genus Psittacus; species Psittacus erithacus. Next base: position 48,960 of record WYDI02026857.1, on the reverse strand, counting down.
CATTCATTCTGAGGCTGCTCTGGATCATCTCAGATCTCCAGGTTTTTTTCTTCCTGCTGCCCCGGAGCTGAGATCTCACAATCCCATGCTCTACAGCACTTCCCAAAGAAAAGGTCCTGCATAGCTGATATTCCCTTACAGTCCTCAAAATCTCAAACTTCCCAAGTACTTCACTCATAGTATTTCTAGTATGTGAGTTCTTTCCTGCTCCAAGCAATCTCTTAGTTTTGCCACCGCACTACACTCCCTCTCAACTCCCCGGCACTGTGGATTTTGTCATGTTTCTCCCCTATCCTTCACTACATAGTACCCCTGTGCCACCCTGTCTATATTTCCGGCCTTTAAGTTTCTGTGTTCATGAACCTCACCTTTCTTGCCCTCCAAATCCTATAAATAATGTAGTCAAGTCCCCACTTTTCGCATAATTTTAAAATGCTCCAGAGTCTTGTGACTGCTGCTGCTGCTGCTTTCTCACTGATCACAGAAACTTGATCTTTTTCCCCATCTTCCTTACTTCCTACCTGTCTGGGAATATGGACATGGCACTTATGAGACAGACACCAAAATCCACTTGGATAAAAGCAATTGAATAAGTAAAGAGATTTAAGAGCAAAATGGGCAAAAATAAAAGAAAAAAAAAAACCAATCAGCCTCACCCAAGAAGGGTTTTTTTTTAACTTACTCTAAAATGACTTGGAGAAGGGGACAGAACTTCTAATTTTTCAGTTGGACAAATCTGAAGCTGACAGTACAGACTTGCAGAATGGTTTGAAAATGCAACATGAGTAGCTGATGGAACAGCAGATGAAATTCAGTGTTGATATGTGCAAGGTAATACGCCTGAGGAAATATGACTGAGAGTTAGCTCTTCTCATGAAAGTGATCCTGAAATTACTGCTGACAGTTCTCTGAAAATTTTAACTCAGTGTTCATCAACAGAGAGCAAAAGATAAAACTTTACCAAAAAAAAAAAGAAAAATTTTTTAAAAAAGGAAATAAATTAGAAAAAATGTTTATTCCTATTTAATGTATGGTTTGCAAGCAATTGCAGCTGTATGTGCAGTTCTTTTGACCTGTATCTTCATCCAAAAAAGACCTTAATGGAAGCAGAAGAGATTGCTATATTCAAAAGTACTTCCTTCTTTGGGGGATGGGAAGTTAACTGTACTAAGCACTTCAACTTATGAAAATAAGCTAGTCAGGGAGACTTCAGTAGAGATAGTTAAAATCATGAATGCATGGAGGTGGTGAATAGTGATTATTCAGTGTTTCTCATTATCCAAATAATAGGTAATACCTAAAGAAATTAACAAGCAATGGATTGACTGTTTTAAGAAAGGACACAGCAGTACTTTTGCGTATTAGCTGCGATTATATGAAATAGGAATATAGTATACATGATGGCTTGGGCACACATGTAACATGGCAAAATATAATTTTGGAATGATATCCCAGAGAGGATTTATGCAGTACATGCCCTATTTCCTATACCACTTAATTAAATATCTTCCATTGGGCAGTGTCAAAAGTATTTACAGAATTTTAAAACACTCCAGGGTCTTGTGACTATTGCTGCTGCTCTCTCACTGATTACAGAAATTATATATTAACAAAAAAAAAAACAAACAACAAACAAACAAACAAAAAAACCACAAAAAAACACACACACACAAAAAATCAACAAAAAAACCTGAACTGGAAAAATTATTTATTCCTGTTTAATGTTGAATGCTTGATGTAGTCCTGCTTGATAGATCCAATATATAAAATAGCATAAATTAGACCTGGAAATTGTTAATTTACTGTGTATTTCTGACAGTGATTGGCAGGTGTACTGATATTAAGCATATCTTTTTTTTGTTGCTTAGTGTCTTACAACACACTCGTTTTGCTACTGGTTCCAATTGGAACCCGGGTTCCTAGCCAGTTCATATTTTCCAGGATTAAACTGTACAATAAAACTTAACTATTTCAAAGAAAGAGACATAATCATGAAAATCTGTGATGCTTGCCACAGCTTTGCCTACCAAAAAATAAGTGGAAAATTCCATCAAAAAAAGAAAAAAAAATATCTTGCAGTTTAACAATAAAAAGTCATACTTTGTGAAAAAGATTGTACAGTTCCAGCACTACCTAGCATGACCAAACTGCTAACAGGATGGCATAGGGATAATTCAGCCAGAGGTCAATAAGAATGCTATACTATACTATACTGTACTATACTATACTATACTATACTTATGTCAAAAAAATGTGTGTTTTTCACATCTAATATATTTATATCAGGTTTTTTTGTATAATTTTGCTAGAATTGCTGTATTTAGAAATTGACATTCTAACAAGGGAATATGACTGCAAACTTATGCATGCCCTGCAATTTTATATATAAAAATGAAAATGGCTTCCTAGGCAATGTTTTCTCCTAGATGAAGGTAAATTTCTTTTTTCATGTAGGGTTTTCTTCCCCTCCTACATCTAAAGGATCACATTAACCCAAAATATTAATTTTCCTGACTTATTTAGGAATTTTCTTGATGTAAGGGAAAACCTGAATGAAAAAAGAAAAAATAACAGGAAGAAAAACAGAAGAGTGTACACGAGAAAAAAGGCCTTTGAGCCAAATAAAACGAGTAAGTTTCAGAGATGGCTACAGTTTATGACATGTGGCTGTTAAGAAAGCAGTAGGGATTTAAAGAATCAGAGGAAGAAAAGGATACCATAGCTCAGTCTGGTTCAGTGAGCTATATAATCTACTTAAGAGTTTGATTAGAAATTCTGTTGTGTCTGGACACTGGGCAGGCTTCCTCTTGGACATAAAGGAAAGCAATGGGCTCTTAAACTTTTACGTGGCAGCACTCTCATTGTTGCCTTTTTTAACATAATGACATGGAGGCAACTGTGATAAGGCTAAATAGGCAGATCACTGATAGGCTTAAGTGAACTTCCAATGTATAAAGCCCTGATATTGTCCTTGTCTGCAGGATTTCTATAGCAACAACTGAAGGGCAGCAGCACATTGAGAAAAAAGTAGTAAAACACTTTCCTGCAGTATAATTTGTTCTTAACTCTAGCCCTTTTTCAAAGATTACTCTTGATTGATTGGAGGATGTCAAACTGTGCTTCAGAGAGGTGAAAATATTTAAGAGTAAAACAGACATGCCTACAGTCCTGGCATAACATACACTCCAAAAAAATACGCATGTACATGAATGTCTATGTTCAACACATACATTTTTAAATGTGTGTATACTCCCTACATGTATTGTGTATCTTGCTACTTATTTGTATTAATGCACTCAGATATTAAGTGAGGTAAATGATCATATTAAAAAACTTTTTCTCAAATTTTCATCTAGATTTGCTCTTCAAAGTATTTGCAATTCTGTTTTAAAAATATATTAGTAGAATATGATTTTCATGTAATCTCTGCAAACAAGTTATAAAAGAGAGAAAACAGTTTTAAGGAGCCTGTAAAATGTGAAATTTCATTTTAGTAACGCATACATTAATGTGTTTTTCTATATTATCCAATTCATGTTATTACCATTGTAATAAGTGATGCTGAAGCACTTTGCCACATGCAAGAAGATGCTTTAATTATTTGACTGTCTTTCCAACAATTTTTGATTTTCCTAAACCTTATTACAACACTTTCTTTTTCTTTCTTCTGAAGACTATTTTATTCCGAGAATGCAAGGTGATTGTATCTGTTATAATGCTTTCATGTTATCATTTGATTTGAAAAGAATTTTACTTTCTATATCCATACCAGAAATGTATGGTGAATTAACCATGAAATCCATGAAATGATGTCCTGAATCTGACAAAACTTTCTTCAGAAAAAAAAGGAATAGCACATATTTCATTTCTGAATAACAGCTTGTGTTCATCAGGTTTCAGTCAATCAGAAATAGGTTTTCCTTGATTACACTTATAGACAGAACTTAAAAAATCAATAGAGAACATTCAGGTGGAAGAGAGCTTTTAAACTATTTTATTATATGTTATTACGGATGTTTTTCATCCATTATATCCACTGAAGATTTATTTCTTTTCTGAGGACTTTTAATTTTCCCTTCTCTCCAAATACCTTCAGAAATTGCTAGATAATTTATTTGTGGATATTGGAAATGTTACACCCCAAAAATTTTAGACTGCTGGTCCCAAGTAAATTATGTCAAGACTACAATAATCCAAAAGGAAAATATTGCCTTACTTCAATAGGGAAAACTGAATTACTTCTTTAATTAATTATCATAAGCCTTAATGAAGATAAGGTCTAGTTGCTTTGAATTGTGCTCTGCATTTCAGAGATGGCAAAGAAGGCTCCTAATTACATACAGCACATTTTTGCTTTTTCAGCATATCTATATTCTGCTGCTTGAGTTCATAGGAAGAAGATGAAATTTACTTCAGCCAGTATATAATATTCCCTTTCATTTCAGCAGACATTCATAGCTGTTGGAAGCACTTAGCAGACAGAAGAGGCAGGATCATCCTAAGCCCTCAGTCTTTCCAGTATTCAGAAAGCAACAAAAACTTAGTCTAGTCATACTAAAACAATGTCAGCATAAAACTCCTGATCAGATCTGTGCCTCAAAAAAGGTATGCTTTTAGGGGACATTCTTCAATATTCATGGTAGAAGCAGCAAAAGTATTTGCAGCATCATGCACATTAAGCACATAAAGAAAAATAGCAGAAGGAGATAAAACAGAAATAATACAATTCAAAGCCATCAAAGAAACATTATAGGAAGAAAGGAAGAGCAATTCAAATAACTATGAAGCATAGCAATGCACTTTCCCTTGCTGAATATTTGACCATAGACAGTTAGAAAAGGACTCAGGGACAGGAGAGAGAATCTGGAGAAATCTCTGCAGTAGAAAATGTTTCAGTTTGTGGTGCATTGACCTTGGCTAAATGCCAGGTGCCCACCAAGATGCTTTCTCATTTGCCTCTTCAACTGGACAGGGAGAAGAAAATATAACAAAAGGCTCATGAGTTTAGGTAAGGACAGGGAGAGATCACTCAGCAATTACTGTCATGGGCAAAACAGACTCCACTTTGGGAAATCAGTTTAATTTATTGCCAATCGGAAGTCAGATTGGGATAATGAGAAATAAAACCAAATCTTAAGACACCTTTTCCAGACTGTACTAACATGGTTTAAGCCCGTCTGGGAACTAAGTAACATGCAGCTGCTTGTTCACCCCCTTTCCCCTCCTGCCCCTGGGCATGACAGGAAGGAGAATAGAAAGAATGCAAAGTGAAGTTCCTGATGATTGGAAAAAGGGTAATATAACCCCCATCTTCAAGAAGGGGAAAATGGATGACCCGGGGAATTAACTTTCCTGAACATTATGATACAGAAAGCAAAGGCAAATCACATAAAACACAGAATTAATAATCCTTGTCTTGAAGAAAATGTGAGAGAGAAAACATTTTGTAAATTATGAAATACAGTGCAACTGAAGCAACAGGAGATTAAAACAAAAACTGTTTTCTATTTTTTCTTTCCAGTCAACTGGAATTACTGCAGATGAATTCCTTGTGCTCTTTGTTTTGTAGAAGGCTACGTAATATAAGATTAGGACATTGTTTAACTCACAGAAAGCAGAGAAACAATCAGTTGTGCATTGTGAGGTCGTTGTAGCAACATAAATCCCCAAATCAGCATGATGGCTGATGATATGTATCTGGAGTGCCTTCCCTCTTCAGGGTGAGAAATTGTGAAGGGCAGTTGCAGTGAGATTCAGCATTATCCCAAAGCTGCAGTCATTCAAAGTAAAGTCATGAAGATAATTTAAAAATTGTAAAGAAAATAGTTATTGATCATCACAGGAGAAATGGTATAGATAGGAAAAATGAGAGACTATGTGTGCATGTATTTAAAGAAGTCAGAATTAAGATGAGGAAGAAGCATCCATTAATTTGCCATGCCATGGAAATTTCCACCCTTTGAAGAGGTTAGATCATGTTACTTAATAGATCTTAAAATTCAAGGATCCTCAACTGCTTGAGCATGGGACAGATGCTCCAGAGCTCATTCCAAGAATCTCGGGAGGCCAATGAAACAATGACAGGGATTATTAAAAAGGCAGTTAATATTCTAGCTTATCAGGTTTCAAGGATGAAGCAAAGTTTTGTCCATCTTCGGCTATGACAAACTGCAACAGGAGAATGGGAACTTCACTCACAAGACATATTAATGCAGAGTGAGTTTCATTTAAGGGAGTTGTCACAGTCAGTTCTGAAGAACTAACCAAATCTGTTAGCATCATATAGGAGTCTGCATATAACAAAGTGAATATAAAGACAGAAGAATTAAAGTGGGTAGGTAATAGCATGATACCTATTGAAATCAGTAGTTACAATCATCCAAATTCCTTCCTGTCTTCTGTTCTTTCAATGCACAAGAGACTGCAGTCTAAGCTGGAGATGAAATCTGAGTTCAGAAAAATTTTAGTCCTTTACATTTACCCAGGGGGCAGCACGCAGAGGATTCTGTGTAAATTCTGGAGAATAACAAAAACTGACTACTTTTTGACATCTAGCCAACATATACCAACATGTTAAATGTATGACAGATGAACTTGCAGGACAAGTAGCAGGGCCTGGGTATTCAAAGTAAAGAAAACCAGAAAGGTTCTGCTGTGCTTTCTGAAAGACCTTGTCCTGTGGTGCCCAAGTGATGGGAGGGGAGAGTAAAAATAGCCTTTTGTTCCTAAGTTTTCTTCTGCATAATACTTTGAATTGAAAAGTGCAGGAAAGTGAGTGCAAAACCTTTTACCTCTGAGAAAGAAATCAATGAGCAATTTCATAAATGTTTCCATGTGATGTCTGCCCCCTGGGGCTTTCACAGAACAGGTTTCTGGAAAAGAAGAATATAGAGCTCGCTGATCTTGAAACCCATCCTGTAAATCTCCTACTTTCGAAAATTCAGATACAAATGCCAAGGCACCACTGGCTATTACATTTTAACACTAATGAGTTTGTGTCTGGAATAAGGAAGTATATAGTTCAAATCAATAAGGTGAGCCCCTCAAAATAATAAGACTATTTTAAACACCAGTAAATTAAATTCTTAATGTTCCTTTTCAGTTTTAAGTATTTCATAATTGTATTAGCCTGGGTTTTTTGCTGAAGCAGTCTTTGGCAAGTGTGTTGGGCTATCCAGCCTCCTTGCTTTCCTTACATGGTCTGCTCTCCACAGAAATACATTTTCACCAGATATGAAATAAATAAAGAAAAGGACATAGAAGAAAATAGAACAGACTGTGATCAGGCACAGGACTTGGTCAGACAAGTATACTGACCAGACAAAATTTATACACAACCAGATCCTTCTACACCCCATTTTGTCGGCTAGCCCTTTGTTTCCCCCTGCTCACCAGCAACTAAAACATTCCTGTGTTATCAACACTGTTTTCAGCACAAATCCAAAAGATAGCCCCACACTAGCTACTATGAAGAAAATTAACTCTATCTCAGCACAAAACCAGCAAAGAGACCAGTGAGTCAGAGTCTCTTTTTTCCTATCTGCCACCCAAATCTTTGACTGCTTTCTTCTCCAAATTTATTCCCTTTTTCACTGTGAGGTATCAGCTGCCTGGCCTAAACAGTGCAAGCTCCTTCATCCCACATTTCTTCAATATTCTCAGTCCCAGTATTCTTCATTCAGCTTGTGTCCTGGCCTTTTTCTTGTGTCTTTCTCTTCATTCTATTGACTTTTCTAGTCCTTTGACCAGAATGTGACAAAATAAATAAAACAAGATGAGCAATGAAGCAAGCAAATGAAAAACAAGTGTCAGACCTTCTAAGGTGACTACTAAAGTCTGTGATTTACAAACACTTTTATAAAGATAGAAGCTGCTGTTATTCTTTTGTAAAGATAGAAGCTGCTGTTATTTCTAGATCAAATTTGCCTGTCATTTGACCATTACTTATTTTCTCATTGTCTACTACTGTAACAATAGATGTTAGAAAAACAGAAGCTGGTATGTTTGGTCTGACCCTTTAAAATGGATTTTCTTACAGTTATTTTTTTTTGATTCTATACTCAGAAACATTAACTGAAGAAACTACTTCATTTGTTCTTGTCTAAATATAGTAGAATAAAGCAGGACAACAATTTGGGATGTAAAGAGGGGTATATATCAATCAAGTGAAATTGAAGGACTAGGATTCTCAGCTGTAATCCGACTAGTACTGATTCAAAAGACCCATGAACACTTGCACCACATCAATGTAAAAATGATGAATCAAGCATGTTTGGAGTTATTTATAGTCAAGATCTTTGTTGATTTTTCCAGTCACAAAATTTTTTTTGCTTTTCACTATTGTGAATTATCATCCCTCTGTTGTTCTTTTTAATAATAGAATTTTACAGGTTTAATAGGCATTTAATTTTGAATTTACTCATTAAACAAATGAATTTAAAGTAGGGAATATTACAGATGACCTTATTTACATGTACATATAAATACAGAAATATACAATGCATCATGTTACGTATGATGATAAGGTATGATGAAGGCTTGCAATATTTCTTCTTCCTTTCTTTTAAATTATTTTGAAAAATAACAAATTAAGGTCCTTTGTAAAAAAAATATTTTCTCTGAACTATGAATTACTTTGTTAATTACAAATAATAATAAATGCTGAATTCAGTTGATTGTGCCTGAAAATTTTGTGACCTTTTCATTATAGTATTTTTCCACTTGTATTCCATCTCTTTTTAAAAAGATTTCTGAATCAGTTTTACATTCACAGGACAGTGGCATAAACTCTAGCTGCAAGTGTGCAACATGCTCAACACAAGCCTTTGGCCACCATTCAAAATGATGACTTGGGCATGTGAGACCTATTGAGTAGGTGGCATTGATGTGTGGAGAAATATTAAAGTACTTATGATGCAGTATTTCTTCAACCATCCTTTTGTGGAAGGAATGAGTTTAATATTAAAAACAGCAAACAAAACAAAAAAAAATGAAAAACAACCCTGCAAACTAACCAAATAACAAAAACCAAACAAAACCAACTAAACAAAGAGAAGCAAACCATTCAATATGTAGGTAATATACTGTTACAGTGTTACGTGATGTAGAACATATGAGTGAACAGTGATCAGCCTTTGCAACAACAGCAAAAGGGTCTATGTGGAATAGCTAAGGTCTGCCCACAGGAATGTCTATACTCAAAAGCCACGAATACATTAGTCATCTAACTATTGAATAATCATTACATTTTAATTTCCTACTGGAAAAGACGACATGCAAAAAAACAAGAGAAGAAAATGGTAAACAGAAAGAAAGGTCAAATAACACCTTCTTTCATGTAGGTGTTATTTCTTAGTTTTTCTTTCCTGTATATCTAAAATCTCTTTAGTGGATAGTTAAGAGTACAGAGTAAATCTATTCCTCTGTCAGATTTATTTCCCTTTCATACATGAGTCTACGAAAATTTCACTCTAAATAGGACCTCACTATCAACAAGGAGCAGCAAATTTATTCCTTTAATATGTGTAATACTTAAGATAATTGTATTTAATTTTTCATCTGATTATCATTAATTGAACATAATGTTCCTTTATGAACTCTTTCATACACCATTTTTTTATTAAATATGCATTGCATCACTTATCTTTGTATCACTCTTTTCTTTTTTTAATGCCATTTTGACCCTTTACATTATTCCAAGTTTTCTAATACCTAAAATTACATTGCTAAGAGAAATTAAAAAATATAATTTATTATAATTCCAACACCCTTATAATGTTGTATAAACACACAAATATGACCTTTGTTACAGATATTTATTCATTTATGAATTACACCAAGAAACTTACCTAAGACCAAACTAATATATTACATGAAACAGTGTATTAAAAGTGATATATTACAAAAGAACTTTTCAGTCTTTTCAAACTTACAGCCAAACCCTGAGCATTAACCACATTTATATAGAATCATAGAAGCCTTAAGATCAAGTTAAACTTTATGATCAAGTTTAGCTATTAACCTAGCACTGCCAAGTCCAATACTAAATCACATCCCTAAGTGCCACATTCACACATAGTCACTAGAATTGTAGAATAGTTAAGATTGGAAAGGACCTTAAGATCATCAAGTTCCAACTCCCTTGCCATGGGCAGGGACACCTCACACTAAACCATGTCACTTAGGACTCTTTCCAACCCGGCCTTGAACACTACCAGGGATGGATCATTCGCCACTTCTTTGGGCAATCTGTTCCAGTGCCTCACCACCCTCACAGTATATCCCCTCTAAACCTCCCTTGGTGTAACTTTAGGCCATTTCCTCTTGTCCTATCACTTGTTACTTGGGAAAAGAGGTCGACACTCATCTCACTATAATCTCCTTTCAGGTAGTTATAGATAGTGATAAAGTCTCTCCTGAGACTTCTCTTCTCCAGAATAAACAACCTCAGTTGCCTCAGCCACTCCTCCTAAGATTTGTTCTCTAGACCTTCACCAGCTTTTTTGCCCTTCTTTGGACCCGCTTCAGCACCTCAATTTCTTTCTTGTAGTGAGGGGCCCAAAACTGAACACAGTGTTTGAAGCGTAGCCTCACCAGTGCTGACTACAGGGGGATGATCACTTCCCTAGTCCTGCTGGCCACACTATTTCTGATAATGCTATTGACCTTCTTGTCCGCACTCCTGGCTTGTATTTAGCCGACTCCCAACACCAACACTCCCAGGTCATTTTCCAGTGAGCAACTTTCCAGCCACTCTTCCCCAAATTTGTAGCATTGCGTGGGGTTCTTGTGACCCAAGTGCAGGTCCCAGCACTTATTTTTGTTGAACCTCATCAAGAACCTCACCAAAGCTCACCATTACAGCCTGTATGGATCCCTCTGTAGAGCTTTCCTATCCTCAAAGTAGATTGACACTCCCACCCAACTTGATATTGTTTGCAAGTTTACTGAGGATGCATTCAATCTTCTCATCCAGATCACTGGTAAAGATATTAAACAGAACTGGCCCCAGTACTGAGCCAGCTTGTGACTGACCACTGTCACAGGTGGGCTCAGTTAACTGTTAATTGGATTTAACTTCATTTACCACCACTCCTTGGTTTGGCCAGCAAGCCAGTTTTTTACCCAGTGAAGAGTACACCCATCCAAGCCCTGACCAGTCATTTCCTTCAAGCGAGTGATGTGGGAAACAGTGTCAAAAGCATTACTAAAGTCCAGGTAAACATTGTCTACAGCCTTTCCCTCATCCATGTAGTGGGTCACCTTGTCATAGAAGGAAATTAGGTTTGCTATAGATGAACATACATATATATTTGTGTGCTTATATATATATATATAACACACATATATATATAACACACATATATATATACATAGAGAGCAATGTGCCATCTTTTCAGCACTGCTGAAGTGCATTAAATTTGGAGAAAATCTGGCCATTGACTTCAGCAGTTAATGTAATAAGATAAAGAACAATAATCAGCCTTCTGCTAGTACAAGAGACAAAATGCTGAACTGAGGGACTTCTCTGAAGAACAGCTGTTTACCACACACAAGAGCTAAATTTTCTTTACCTTTCTGAGGCATTTCCTTAACCTTCTGTTGCTCTTGGAGAAGCAGACAGCTCCTTAGAAAGCTGGAACTACGGATTTGTCCTGGGTTCAGCAGTAGCAGTCATTTTTCTCCTTCGTAGTAGCTGGTGCAGTGCTGTGGTTTTGACTTTCAGTCTGGGAACAGCGCTGATAACACCGATGTTTTTAGTTGCTGCTCAGTAATGTTTACTCTGACCAAGGACTTTCTGAGCCTCATGCTCTGCCAGGGAGGAGGGGAGGCCGGGAGGAAGCAGCGACAGGACACCTGACCCAGACTAGCCAAAGAGGTATTCCATACCACAGCATGTCATGCCCAGGATGTAACTGGGGGCAGTTACCCAGAAGGGTGAGATCTCTGCTGGGGTGGGGCTGGGTATCAGTCGGTGATGAGCCGTTGTATTCTCTTCTCTTGTTATTTTCTTTATCATTATTAGTATTGGTGGTAGCAGTAGTGATTTGTGTTATACCTTAGTTACTGGGCTGTTCTTATCTCAACCTGTGGGAGTTGTATTCTTTATTCTCCTCTCCATCCGTTCGGGAGCTGAGGAAGGAAGGTGGGGGCGGTGAGTGAGCGGGCTGCATGACTGAGCTTAAACCATGACAGGATTTATGGCCATGTACCTCAGAGTCTTTAAGTAAAAAAAAAAAACAACAAAAAAAAACCCTCACAACTTTTCCCCATTTAGCTGGTCAGTTAAGCAGTTAAGTGATCTTAAGTGACAATGCAGGATATTGAAGAAAAAAAATGTCATGCAAATGTACAAAACCATCAGCACATGCCAGATTGCATTAAGAAAATATCACAGGGATGCCACCAGAGCATTTATTATCAAAGCAAAAGAAAACTGAATGCAAGAAAATAACTCCTGAAAGTGCATGACCTATGCTTTTAAAAGCATCTGATAGTACTGAACTAGAATAGCATTGCTAACACCTTCCATTATTAATGAGCATGCAGCTGATAAAAATGATGCTATTGTTGTTCATAGATACAGGTTTTTTAAAATGTGTAACAGACACTCTTGTATTTAGGTATCTGTAGGAGAACATTACTCCTGTGAGTTATATAAAGGATGCACGTACTTATGCACAAGGAAAGGATGATCCTCTTGGCTGCTAACATAACTGTCAAAAATACTTTCTTCTCATATACAGCAAAATCCTTTAATGACAAATATATCTGAAACCCGTGTCTCAAGCTTAAATGTCTGATTCAATGCTAAATTTATTCAGTAAAAACCTTCCCTTTTCCTCCTGTTTTTAACCCGACTTCTATCCTTATACTGAAGGATGGCAACTGATTTCCTGAAGACTGAGAAGAAATATATCTCTTTTTCTTTCAAAGTAACTTTAAATAACATTTCATGGAGTCACTACTAATATAATTCTTACAACAGTTTTCATAATAATTGGCATTTTTTAGTGAATGGCAGGACAGTTTTATAAATAAAAATTCTGAAACCTTTAAGAAGTGTCAGGAAAAATCACCATCCTAGAAAACATTTGCTTGGAAAATATGCCAAGTTTTCAAATCAATATTTATCACTGTATTACTACAAAGTGATCCAGATTCAGTTATTTTCTTTTTTCTATCAGTTAGCTTGGTTTGACTAATGGTAATAAAGTTATTCCTGATTCTTTTTACCAGAGTAATGAACTTTCTATTTTATATAATTTTTATTTGTTCATATTTCAAAACAGTAAATCATACTGTATTTTAAGAGAACTAATTACTTTTGCTGACATATAGCTCAGTGCCCTTCAGTACAAAAAAAGATTAAAATCAGAATCAAATTGAGGACTCAAGTAGGATACAGGACCTCCTGATTAAAGACTTATGGTAGCTCTGATTCCTTCAAATACCTTTTGTAACTGCTTTGGTTCTGGTTGCCTTCTAGCAATGATGATTTCACCAACCAGTCTTACTAGGCTTAATAAATTAGAATTCTTTCTGGAGTACTATCACAACAAATAAAGTCATTGGGATTGCTAGGGTAATGTATCAGCCTGTGGGGATCAGATGGCACTTACCCATAAGACTATTTTTCTCCTTCGAACATCTGATCATTGTTGGGTGCCGCCACATTTATTCAAAAATTGTGACTGAAGTTTTACAGTTTTTATTTCAAGAAAAGCATGAAATAAAAAGCAAGTTAAAAAAAAAAAAAGCTACAGATTCTATCTATAGATATAGGGGTTTTTATGTTATACTGCGTTTGGTTTTTTTAGCATGAGACTTTTGCTGAAGATATGACTAATGATACTACAATGTAAAATTGTAAGTTTCTCTGTTGTCTTTTGCAGGTCCTGAAGGAGAGAAGTTTGCTGAATTTACTCCTTCTTTTTTAAAAATAGATTACAAAATACCTTTCAAATATGATTTAACTATTATGAGCTGAAGCCAGACCTAAAATTAAAAAAGGGAGATAATCCATAAGGTGATTTCAAATAGGCATGGTATAGTGGTCATGCCAGAAACTAGAAACATTGTTAATGTGTTTGCTTCATCTAGAACATTTATAAATATAGGTGATAGAGATGTTGTAGCTTCTACAACACATTAGAAATTTATCTCACAAAAAATCCAGGTACATTTTGCTGTGAGAGTGTTTCTGAAAGTTGCCAATATATTTTGCAAAAGCAATTGCCTGAAGACAAGTTGAATAAACACTATCCTAATCAAAATACCGTATTTATAGTGCACTTGGACATTTATGGCAGGAAAGAACTGCTGAACTGTGTCAGACTATTTTTTTTCTAGTGGAGTTATATAGTTAAATATTAAAAAAAAGGTGAGAAAACAAATATTCTTTTAATCCCTCACTTGCAAGAATGCTGTATTTTTTTGTTAGTTTAAGAAACAAAGATCATATGGGAGATTAGTGTGTAAAGGTGAATGTTGTTTAGGAAATTATCGGAATTCAGAGGCATATTGTTTAAAGGAGTGACCTAATAAACGCTTCATGAAAGTAATAATGTTTTAAAGCAATAGTGATAGCCTATTCAGAAACCCCTAAATGCACAGATTATATGCTGTTTCACTGCTGCTAAAATTCAGGTTTACAGTACATAAAACTCTGATAAGCATGCTAGGCTTTTTAGATAAAGTATTCAGTTATGTGTTTTATCAACTATGCAAATATTACAGGCATAAAACACTGTAAAAGATGTTTGTATTACTATGTGTAGCTTTCAAAGATACACATTAAGCTACTGATTTAATAATACTTCTTATAGACAATTTGCCCTTCTCACACAGTTGCGTGCAATTATATAAAAAGCACAAACATATGCACTTGCATATGCTTTGGAAAACTTGCATACATTTTCTTCTGTGCTTTTTTTCAAAGGTAAATTCTCAGAATTTATGACGTGTCACATGTGCTATATAGTGTTTGTAGTTTTGGATAGATTTATCCTTTCCAATTACTTCACAATTATAGCAGGAAACAGTAGTATAAAAACTTCAAAAATCAGCTGTATTTTAGCTATTGATTTTTACTATAAACAAATAATCATTCAGCCATTAGTCATAGAATCATAGAATTATAGAATCATAGACTAGGTTGGATTGGAAGGAACCTTCAAAGGTCATCTAATCCAACTTTCCTGCAATGAGCAGGGACATCTCCAACTAGATCAGGTTGTTCAGAGCCCTGTCCAGCCTGACCTTCAGTGTTTCCAGAGATGGGGCATCTGGGCACCTCCCAGGGCAACTTGCTCCAGTGTTTCACCACCCTCAAGGTAATAATATTTTTCCTTATACCTAAATCTAACTCTACCCTCTCACTTTAAAACTATTACCCTGTGTCTTACCACTACAGGTTCCATTAAGAAGTCTGTCTCTGTCTTTCTCATAAGTCCCCTTTAAGTATAGAAATGCTGCAATAAGCTCTCCCCAGACCTTCTCTTCTTCAGCTTTTCCTCATAGGAAAGGTTTTCCACCTATATGATGATTTCTGTGGCCCTCCCCTGGACTTGCTCCAACAGGTCCGTGTCTTTTTTGTACTGAAGACTTCAGAGCTGAACACACACAGTACTCTAGATGGGATCTGAGCAGAGCACAGTAAGAGTAGAATCACCTCCCTTGACCTATTGGCCGTGTCTTTTTATGCAGCTCAGGTTACGGCTGCTTTCTTGGCTGCAAGTATATGCTCTTGGCTCATACCCAGCTTTTTATCCACTAGCGCTGCCAAGTTCCTCCTTGCAGGGCTGCTCTCAGTCCCTTCATCCCCCAGTCTGTATTGATATATGGGGGGTTGTCCCAACCCAGATGCAAGGTGTGTCCCTTGCCATGTTCAACTCCAGCTGCACCTTGGCCTTCCTGACCCCACCCCTACACAACTAAGCAACATCCCTATTCTCTCCCCAGGATACCTGTCCCTACTTACACTGCCTGTGCGTTTCTTTCTTGCCCTTTAGTTTGACCAGCATGTGTTGACTCATCCATGCCAGTCTCTTGCCTTCCTTTCTAATTTCTTACATCTGGGGATCCAAAGCTCTTCCACTATAGAAAGTGTCCTTGAAGATCTGCCAGTTCTGTTCTGCTCTGTGTCCCCTGGGGTAGTTTCCCAGGGGGCCCTACTGACTAACACCTTTAAGAGCTGGAAGCTTGCTTTCCTAAAACTCAGGGTCCTGACTTTACTCTTTTCCTGTTCCATATTCCTCAGGACTCTGAACACCACCACTGCATGATCACTGCAGCCCAGGCTGCCTCTAATAATCAATAGGTAAAATACAGATGATTATATGTTAATGGTAAAAATGAAACTTATTGTTTGTATCCAAACCAGGGTAATTTCTGAGTGCCAGTTTCAGAAGTACTTTTGGTCTGCCTAATATTGGGTGCTGATGCTAAGTAACTTTGATCTGGCTACCACTCTATTCTCTGGCAATTCTGGTTTTATCAGTCACGTAACTATTCATGACAAAATCTTCTTATAAACCTTCACAAGAAGCTACTAAGAATATTCACTATATGTTGTGTGCTGGGTTTTTTTTTTCTCTCTGGAACCTTCCAGCTTAATAAGATGTCACTCTGCTTATCAATGTCAGAGACAGACAATTTCAACTAAAATCTCTTTCTGCTTTCTCCTACCTTATACTTTGACCTTGGATAAAAAGTAATTGCGGCAATATATAATATCACTTACAGAGAGACAGCTTCAATAATTTTTATTAAGATAGTTCTATTTTTTTAGAATAGAATCATAGAATAGCTAGGGTTGGAAAGGACGTTAAGATCACCTAGTTCCAGCCCCCCTGCCATGGGCAGGGGCACCTCACACTAAACCGTGTCACCCAAGGCTCTGTCCAACCTGGCTTTGAACACCGCCAGGGATGGAGCATTCATAACTTCCCTGGGCAACCCATTCCAGTGCCTCACCACCCTTACACTAAAGAAATTCCTCCTTATGTCCAATCTAAACTTCTCTTTAAGTTTGAACCAGTTACCCCATGTCCTATCACTACAGTCCCTAATGAAGAGTCCCTCCCCAGCATCCTTGTAGACCCCCTTCAGATACTGGAAGGCTACTATGAGGTCTCCATGCAGCCTTCTCCAGGCTGAACAGTCCCAGCTTTCTCAGCCTGTCTTCGTATAGGAGGTGCTCTAGTCCCCTGTTCATCCTTGTGGCCCTCCTCTCGACTTGTTCCAGCAGTTCCATGTCATTTTTATGTTGAGGACACCAGAACTGCACACAATACACCAAGTGAGGTCTCACGAGAGTAGAGGGGTAGGATCACCTCCTTTATGGAAACATAGTTTTCTACATAGTCAGTGAAGAGAAAATCTCCGCAAAGAAAAGTCTGATACTGACTGTATTTTCTCTTTTCTAACTTCATAGGGAGCTTAAGGCAACCCTACTGCTTTTTCTAAGTGTCTTATTTTGATACTTATAGAGGTACCACTGTACATATGGCAGATAGGTCAAGGCTGGAAAAAAGTTAAAAGGAGACGTTTTGGCCACATCAGGTTTTCTGTGAGAGCTGATTTCTATGCAGGAAGAAAATCTTTTACTTCTTCACTCCTTTTTCTGATCCTTTCCTTTTCTATATCCTTTTATTAATGCCTTAATCAGTGAAGGCTCAACAATTTAGGAATTTCAGTTTTATACTGCTGTAAAGTCCAGATAATTTAGAAAAGTTTTTGATGAGAGCCACTTATGAAGAACTATGGCGTTTTTTCCCATTCCCACATAAAGTTGTCAGCATTGTTGGATGTTTTTATACAGCTAAGAAACATTGTATCATTGATAATGGCAAACAGTTGAGCAATTGACAGTGATAGGTAGGAGGTTATTGTTGTTATGATAATCTTACTAATGTGTAAATCTAATAAAATAAAAAAGGATATGTGACTGAGAACACAAACATGAGCACTCTAGTACATAGATTAGACCAGGATAATGCAAACAAATATAAATTACATTTTTTTCCCTGCTGTGGCCACCCATGGCCAGGAAAGATTTACACCAAAAAAGGAGGTAGAAGTTTCTCCAGGAATCAGCATCTTGAGGAAGTTTCTGACTTTAAACTGCTTAACACTATACACGACTTCCCAAGAGCTCCGACACTAATAAGCTGCTCAAGGAGTATGTTGAATCGGTGTACCCTTTGACAGTTGTAGTTGCAATCACTTCCTTTTCACTTTTATGTCTGTTTTGGCTTCTGGAATATTCCTTAATAAAAAGAAGTGGTGAAAGTTGATCAAAGGTAAGCATTCAAGGAGAGCTTTTCAGAAGCAGTTAGTCTGTGTGAGCCTGTCCTCATGTAAGGAACATTGGCCTGAGCTTGAAAACTGTTGAAAAGGTTACTTCTAGCTCCCTCAGGAGCTATGATGTCTTCCTAGTAGTTAGTACAATTATATGCCTATAGGAAAATGCAAGCCACAGTTAATATTCAGCCTTGAGTGCTGGAGTCTAGATCATGTAATAATAAAAGGAAATAGTTTATGGAAAAGGGTATATAACTATAGATAATGTGGTAATCTGTTTCCACACCAGTCTTCTACAAATACAGAAAGTAAAATGCTACTTTTTGGTTTAATTTAAGTATGAGCTTTAAAATATTGTCACTTCCACCTTAGGCAGCATCACAGAAAAATTCCCATTCTGAACAATATGACTAGCAGCAGAGAAGGCAGAGAAATCAATGACAGAGAGTGAGTACTTGTAAACTGACATGAATAACATAAAAAATAATCACTTATTTATAAAAAATAGACAAATAATACTACAAGAGGGGCACCAAAACCATGATACAATAACAGAACAATTTGGGCTTTAAGGAGGTTGATCTGTACTACATTCTGATATAATCACACATAATGGCAGAGATTTGTAAATGTTAATGACCTGTCATGAGGAAGAAAAAGAAAAATAATTGAGACAAAAAAAGGTAATTCTATTTAAATCAGGACCATTAAAGTGACATTAAATAAAAATATCATAAATAACAGCCATATTTGTTAATATATCAATATAAATAAGATCAAAATTAATATGGCTATTACTAAGAAATAAATATACATTTCTGACCTTGTGTTTAAATGAAAGTATGTTTTGGTTTAGTTTATGGTTTTGTTTGTTTGTTTTTTTGCAAGACTCCCAGGTAAGCAAGATCCTCTGAATTTATATAGAGTAATATCATTATTCTGAGGAGAAGAGGTTTGACCGAACCAAAGAAATGGATGTTATACATGTATATGAACTTAAAGATAATTAAACGCCATTAGGGGTTAGGTAAATGCTAAACTCTTGAGCTGCTTGGCAGTAATTTTTCACATGACTAGAAACACAACAGAGATTCACTGGAGGTTGAACGCTGTCATCAGCCAATACACGGCTAAAAGTACGTTTCAGCAGTCTCAGTTTCTAGTGTAATCCTTGTTCATAGCTTTAGAAAACATGCCAGTGGGTATGTAAATCTAACCTCTATGGACGTGCATTAAATAAACAAAACTAATATAGGTGCAGAGATTAAAATATCATCTTATTCTACACAAGAATTCTCCTATCTGTTAGATCAAAAAAAGGTCACAGCTGGTCTTCTTCATGTTATCTTTCTTGAAAAATTCATTCTTTATTCTGTTCTGCAGTGAGGAACAGGTGCATATGAATATGTCCACAAAAGAAGAATAACCTGCCTAAAACCTGATAAGTCTCTGGTTTGAATTCTTCTTTAAGAGAAAAAGAATGTACAACATCTTATATAGATATTGAATAAAATAGATGCCTGGGTGTTTTTTTGTTTTAAGGGGTGTTGTGTTTTGTACCAGCATGAGGCAAAACAAGAAAAAAAAATGATGTGATACAAATTGTGGTACAAATGTATCTAATCACTTGCAAGATTAAGTTGCATAAATTCTTGGTGATGTTCTTAATATCTGTTTCTGGTTTTTGTTTCTTGTTGATCAGATTAGAGACATTTCTATTCTTGGTACTGATTGCTGAGAGTCCCTTTCCTGCACATTTAGCTATTGAGTAGAATTATAGAATGGTTAGGGTTGGAAGAGAACTTAAAGATCATCTAGTCAACTGTCTCTTCTGTCATGGGCAGGGGCATCTTCCACTAGACCAGCTTGCTCAAATATCCGTTCAATCTGACACTGAACACTTTCAATGATGGAGCATTCACAGCTTCTCTGGGCAACCTGTTCCAGTTTCTCAGAACCAGCATCATAAAAAATTTCTTCTTTGTGTCCAATTTAAATCTACCCACTTTCAGTTTAAAAGCCATTGCCTCTTGTCCTATCATTACAGATCCTGGCAAAAATTCTTTGTCTTTCTTGTAATCCTCCTTTGAAGTATTAGAATGCTGGAGGAAAATGTCCCCAAAGCCTTCTCCAGGCTGAACCACCCCAACTTTCTCAGCCTTTCTTCATGGGAATGGTATCCCTTCCTGCACCATTTTTGTGGCCCTCCTCTGGACCTGCTCTGATAGGTCCGTGTCCTTCTTGAACTGACAACTGCAAAGCAGGACACAGTATTCCAGGTGGGGTCTCATGAGAGCAAAGGGGGAGAATCTACTCTTGACCTGCTTGTCATGCTTCTTTTGATGCAGCCAAGTATACAGTTGGCTTCCTGGGATGCACCACCCATTATACAAAAAATGTGATTGCACGGCTTTTGAATTCTGCAATGGGAGTCAGGTACTTAAAAGTAATTACTTTGGTACTGAATGTTAAAACATTCAGGAGAAATATGTCTGCATATCTAAATAGTAGCTCAACCTCAGTGATATAGTGGATGAGTAAAATGTTTAAAAGTGTGTTGTAGGAGGATCAGCATACTGAATTTCTCATATTGAATGAGTAAAAACACTGAGATTAGGAATATCCTGAAAATGTTTTTTGCTGTCAAGATTCATTTTATATGTACAGTAGCAAGATATTTTTCTTAGAAACTCCTATTCTTCCGTAAGAATTGATCAATAAATCAAAACAATTTTCTTATGAGACCTCTGCATCTACAACATGCCAGTTGGTTACTTGTTTTTCCTTTGGAAGAGATTTAGTTGATTTCTTGGATGAACATCAGGCATGTTGTTCAAAGCTATATGGAAGATCAAGCATTTCTGCATTATGTACTGGAGGGCATTTATGAGCGCCCAGAACAGAATTTCCAATTACATTTTCTTTATAGGAAGGGTTTTTCGGGGGGGGGAGAGGGACAGGAAGAAAGTGAAAAAGAATAGTTCACCTTCATCAAACCTCATTAAAACTGCTTCAAAAACCAACTAATGAGTGGCATGGGCTGATCAGGAGAATTTCTTCAAAACCATATTTCTGTTCCAAAATACAGTTTAATTTAGATGTGGCCTAAGGCAACTTAGCTTGGACTAAACCTTTATGCACAAAGGCAAGTGTTTCTGACAAATTATTTTCTGAACCTCAGTTCAAAACTGTTGTGAACTAATGTTGCTATGGGACTCGAATTCACAATTCCTTTTGTGAGTCTGGCCCTAAGAGCTGGCTTTCTTTTATAATCTATTAATCTATTTAAGCAATTAAAGATTCAGATTTCAAAGGTGCCAAATTCTCAGCATGATTTCTGCATCCACTGATAAACCTACTCTTGCCTTTCATGTGACATGATCAAGCCCAAAAATATGCTATGTCTGATAATGAAAAAAAGAGTATCTGGGTACTAAGCACTGCTGTGTTAAGTTTTCTATGTCCAGAAATAATGAATTAAATGAGTTAAAGTGTTTAGAAAAATTGCTGTATTATAGTTGTGTAAGACTGCAAGAAGAATATCTTAATTTTCAAACAAAATATCATAGAATCATAGAATCTAATTTAAACCTATGCTCTTCTACTTTAAAGCCGTTCCCCCTTCTCCTGTAACTACATGCCCTTGTAAAAAGCCACTCTCCAGATTTCTCGTAGGCCTTTTTTAGGTACTGGAAGGCTACTATGAGATCTCCCTGAAGCCTTCTCTTCTCTGAGCTGAACAAACCCAACTCTCTCAGCCTGTCTTCATAGCAGAGGTATTCCAGAAGTATTCCAGAGGTCATATTCTTGGCCCTCCTCCAGATTCATTCCAACAGGTCCATGTCTTTCTTATTTTAGAGGCCCCCAAATATACCAGTGTTGACAAAAAGAAGATATTAAATCAAATGTTAGACAAATTATGTTTATATGTTCAGTGACTTACAAGGGTGTAAGACATCATGTGATGAAAGATGTGAGGGTTTGTTTCATTAGTATTCTTATTTTTAAATGTTAATTAATATATTTAAAAGTTTGAAAATTATGAAATAGAAAAATTTTAGTTGTCCCTACAGTAGATTTTTTACAGAAATGTTACAGAATTTTTCAGTTACATTTCTAAAATATCCCACAGTAACTAAGGCTGTGAGTATGGAATATTTAAATATTCTTTCTTTATTTGAAAATTGTAAATGGAGAAAAATGGCTATATTTTGCCTTGCCCTCGAGAAAGAGTTTATTTCTGTAAATAATGATTTCATACCATACATATGCCAAGTCTATGCATTTGCCAAGTAATGGTTTGATCTGAATTCACTTTCAGTTTCTAATTAGACATCTGTTAAATCCATAGCAGGAAATTCAATGGAGTTGTGTAGTATTTTGACAAAGTGATTAATGATTCAGTGTTAAAGTATCTGTAAATGGAGCCCTTATGCGAATCATCATATGAGTTGAAATGAATCTCTTTTGCTTTTATGGAAAATGTTTCAAACTTGCATTATTACCAGCAGTTACAACAGCAAAACACCCCCTCAAAAAAAAAAATCAAATGACAAAACTATTTTTTTTTTCCATCATTCCCTAATTGGAATACTCATGTTCCAAGTAACTGCCAAAACTAATGAAAAACATATTTTCTCTCTTTATCTCTCTAGCTTTTTCATATTCAAAGATTTTAATGAAAGTATACATAGAAATCTTGGCTGTACATTTTCCAAGCTAATGGGAAAATTTGTGAAGTACCATTAATTATTTTTGGTACTATTTAATGAGTTCACAAAAAAACTCTCTTGTATCCAATTTTCTCATTCTGAGGATTGTAAGTGCAGGACGCATACTATTTCTATGGTCATTTGCAGTTCTTCAGGAAGTCAGCAGAAATTCAATATGATAGTTAAGTATCACA
The DNA here is from genome assembly GCA_009867235.2 of Psittacus erithacus. Lineage (NCBI taxonomy): Eukaryota > Metazoa > Chordata > Aves > Psittaciformes > Psittacidae > Psittacus > Psittacus erithacus. The sequence continues at coordinate 25,748 of WYDI02026857.1, read as the reverse complement.
GCTGAGTGAAGCAAGGTTTTTTATTGCCCTCATGTTTAAAGCATTTTTCAGTGTTTGATAAACCTGTGTCTTATTTTTGGGGGATTTGATTTTTAAAAAGGCATTCTGGACAATAAGGAGGAAACATTTCATTTGTCATACATAAATAAGCAAGTAAATAAATAAATAAATAATATGTCACAGAAGTTACCATAGGTGTTGTGCTCCCAGTAACTAGAACAGTGATTTATTGAGTGAAAAATACTATGACAATCTGTTTCCTCATTTTACAGAGGAAGTCACTGGTGTTCTGTCATGTGAAATTCCCTTCACACCTTGTAGAAGGCAAATGGTATACAAGGGTTTTTCCTGCTTCTCAAAAAAAAAAAAAAGTGTTTTTCCAACAGTGTGTAGCTTGTGTGAGGCAATACTTCCTTTTACTCACCAAGTAGATGGATGGTACTAAGTGCTAGAACTCTGACCACAGTTCTTGTGTACCTTTCAAAGCAATTTTAAAAGGCAGTGACCTTTAGAGCTTGCAGTATGCTGTCTTTTTTTATAATGGGAATTGTTCCTTCTTAGCGAAAGAACAGAAAAAAAAAATTACAGTTGTTTCCAATTGTGAAAGTACATGGTGAATCAGGGAGAGCACAGTGTACAAGGTCAAAATTCCATCTGGTTTGCTGGAGCAAGCTCAGTGGTGTTCAGCAGGAGATCAACAAGTTCCATTTCATATTGATTGTGCTTTGCAAGGTGTCATGTTTAGAGTAGTTTATGAAAATGTATGGCCTTGTAAATATTCATATATGCTTTTCAACATACTTGACTTAAAATAAACTAGAAAACATGTCAATTTCAGAAATGGGGTTTTTTTAATTGAAGGGAGAAAAAAAAGATTAATCAATGCTAAAAGAAAAAAAATCTTGTGCATATTAACACTAAAGAACATCTGAAATCCTCTATCTGCCTAAAAAAACCCCCACAGATTTATTTGAAAGCAGTCTTTGAAAATTGCAATATATCCACAGATATAAACAATTTTCTGCAATGTAGGAAAAAAATGCTATGTAATTCCTTTAAAAGTCACTCTGGAGGATAATAATACATTTGAGCACTTAAATACATAGAAATTTTAAATTTGGAAACAGACATAGAAAAACATCGTACTTGATAAAATATTTCAAAGTTTATTGTCAAAAAGATCCCAAATTTAATTCTTATTTTTAAATACTTAAACCCAGGATCTGATACTACTTTGAACACTTGTTATCTTTCACTAAGTTATATGATTAGCATGAAACAGATCTGGCACATTTTCTTTATCATTACAAATTGTGGGAGACTCAAGCTTGCTATAGGCACTGAAATGTGAATTTTTTTCTTCACTGCAAATGCCTCACTTTAACCACTTTTTTTTTGTTTTTACTCTATTAGCAAATCACATATTTTAAAACATATGAATAACTAAACCCAAAACAAGACAACAGAAACAAAAGACAGCCCTTCCAAATCAAAGCAAAACTGAAGTGGATATTTGACACTCTTCTGAGAAAACAAAAAAGACATATTCCTGCACTCTGAACATTGTGAATGTTCTGTAATCCAGCAAGTGATACGTAACCTGCACACCTTAGTGTCCACAATGCTTTCTGATATAACTGGACTCTGACAACAGTAGTATTATATTGCTTTTCTTTTTGCACAATATGTGCTTCTCATGTACTGTGGTTATGTACTTATAGAATTAAACTTGTGTAACAGATCAGAAGTACTTAAGTGAAACCAAAAAACTTAAAAGATTTAATTGTATGAATGAATTTGTTCGCTGACAAATTTTATGTTAACCTGAACTTGAGAATGGAAGGCTACAGCATAATTTAAGTCACAGTTATCTAAGCATAGTTATATAACATAAACTATAACTTAAGTTAAACTATAAGTTATAGTTTACATTATAAACTATATCAAGATCAACTAAGCATTGATTCCTAGATCAGATGGACTAATAGTCACTATGTCCAGGTCCTGCATACTGTGAAGCAGCCTAGTGACTTATCATACAGAATGATAAATGACATGATATCTGCTCTACAGGTCTTCTACTCTACAGACCTCTTCAGCTCCCTGTAACTACTGTGCTAAATAATTTTTTCATTCTGGAAGAAGAAATTTGACAAAAACAAAGAGGTCTTAGTTCTGTAGACAAGAAAAGGGACCCTGGGCTCTTAAAAATCATAATATATACCTTATGCAGTTAAAACTTCTTTCCTTACCAGGTAATACTGCTGTAAACTTTTCCCCTGTGAAACTTCTTTCCTCACTAGGTAATATGCTGTAAACTCTTTTCCCCCAGCTTACACATTTCATGCACAATGCATAACTGCATCTACATACTTTATGATACTGAAATATGTTTATGGACACCAGTTCCTATTTGTATCTCCTGTGAGGACCTGTTTCTTGCTACATGGTGCTATTGTCCTTTGTAAATGTAGGTGGCTGAATGTGGAGATGAATCTCACAGGTAACTCTTTGTCCCAGGGTGACTGAGATTCAAAGTCCTGCTGTCTCTTTGCATGGTAAAAGATCTCAGAACAAAAGCAGTAAGAGGGGGAGGATCACGTCACTCACTATAGCCTTCTCTTTGATCCTTCTGTTTAAAAAATGTGAACAGTGTAAAAGTACCCTGCAAACAGGATTTACAGTTTAAGAGCAAAGTTACTAGGAATAAGAACACTCAGGACTAACCAGCTACTATGCCAAGCATAACTACATTGACCATGCAAGTGATGCTCCTAATAAATCTTTGCTTATCAAAGTCTCCAGTAGGTGGGGAATTAGTCTGATTCTTATTGCTACTTAGTGCTACCTTCTGAGTTTCTGTTCTAATGCAATTTTTTTTCTTCTTAGGGATTTAGACCTTTCTGTGGCAGGAAAGGTGTGTTCCATCTTAAATACTGAAGTGGCTACTATTATCAAAACAGATATTCTTCTGTCTGTGTTTTTACTTCTTTTGTGAGGCTTTAGCTCACTTATGCCCCACATATTAATGATTACCTTATCCATAATCAATTTTTCTTATTAAAATTAGCCATGGTCACGCATCTGTGCTGCATCAGATGACTACATGAATAGCAGGTGGATTAAACATCTTGGGTGAGAGTTAAATGATGGCCTTCAATGTAGTTGCCAAAATACAGCTCTCCAGTTTCATTTGAAGATGTGAAAATTAAGATGCATACCTGGCCTCTATCTGCAGTAGAGGTGTCTCATAAATCATGTGTCAAATCTGGCAGTGACATATGGATATCTGGGATGCCTTGGAGTGTTTTAAGTGGCCCTAGACACCTCTGTTTAAGCAATTGATTTAGAATCACAGAATCATAGAATAGTTAAGGTTGGAAAGGACCTTATGATCATCTAGTTCCAGCCCCCCTGCCATGGGCAGGGATACCTCACACTAAACCGTGTCACCCAAGGCTCTGTCCAACCTGGCCTTGACCACCGCCAGGGATGGAGCTTTCACAACTTCCCTGGGCAGCCCATTCCAGTGCCTCACCACCCTTACAGTAAAGCACTTCCTCCTTATATCTAATCTAAACTTGTCCTCTTTAAGTTTGAACCCATTACCCCTTGTCCTATCATTACAGTCGCTAATGAAGAGTCCCTCTCCAGCATCCTTATATGACCACTTCAGATACTGGAAGGCTGCTATGAGGTCTCCATGCAGCCTTCTCTTCTCCAGGCTGAATGGCTCCAACTTTCTCAGCCTGTCTTCATAAGGGAGGTGCTCCAGTCCCTTGGTCATCCTTGTGGCCCTCCTCTGGACTTGTTCCAAGAGAGTTCCATGTCTTTTTTATGTTGAGGACACCAGAACTGTGCACAATACTCCAAGAGATTTTGTGTCTATGGTGTCAGATGTTTGCTGTAGGATTTGACCAGTCCACTGTTAGGAGGTCATGATGAGTCTGCAGTGGAAGCTGTTCATGGAATGCGAATTTTGCTTTATAGAAGGCTTTATAAATAGTACTTAGTGTTGCTGCCACTTAATTCAAGGCTGTGGATAGCATGGTTTCTGCAGAAAAATGATTCCAGGCCAAGGAATACTAACTCCTAAAACTCTTTTGTTCCTTGTGTCTCTCCAGAAATTTTAGCATATGATGGGCCACATTGAAGTCCTCTATTGGAAGCTCAGTGAGCTTACCGTGTTTTTGGAATCCATACTTTTAGTGAGAATATTTGTGACAGTCCCTACGACAATTTTGGACTCCTACTAAGCAATAAGAAATCATTTGGTGTGGGGAAGTACACTAGAGGCATACTGTATCTGGAAGGTTGTAATGCGTCCTCCCCAGGTAATTCCTTAATTCTGGGAGGATATTTGGTTGGTTGGCTCTGAATGTAGCATCTTCCACAGATTTCCTCTTTCATTGCTTGGGCAAGACTCAAAATTTTGTATTATAAGAGGCTGCAAAATTATTGGGACAGAAGCAACAGAGGTTATTATGACCTCAGTTTGAATTTGCCCTCTCCTGCAGGAGGAAGCTGGCACTGGGAACAAGAGGGGAGATTCTCCTGTCAGACTTTTCAAGGCACCAGCATTCAGAAACTCCAGGGTGAGAGTGCCTGCATATACATTGAACTATGCTATGTTTCTCTTACAGGCACACTTAACTGGATGAACATCACACATTATTTTTCAAAAACACCCTAAACTTTTGCAAGGTTAAAGTTGAGTGCTGATTTCAGCCACCTCGTTGAACAGGCTGAACTTCGAAATCTAGATGATGGCATCAGTCGCCATGTTTTGCTGTTAACAGGAATAGTTTGTTTGATGAGGCTTATTTGCTGTTCTATCCAAATTAATTATAGCAAGGCAGAATAATTCAGGTCCTAAACATCAGGTCCTAGGTTGCCACCATTTTGATTAACAGCTCCAGAGAGGAAGCCAAGTGCGTAATGCTGTTGGCAGTAATTTAGCTCAAGGCAAGCAACAACAGAGCATGACAGAGAACATCTGAGCCTTTGTGGTCAGGGAATGAGGTCTGTGAATGACAAGAACCATGTCTAGGTATTTACAACCCCCTTTTTACACTTTTTTCCCCAGATGAAAAAAGAAATACTAACTGAGCTCTTTCTAAATTCCACTAACAGAAATTAATCCTTTTCATACTCACACAAAATAAAACAAATACACTCAATCCCTTCCCCACATACATTTAAAATTAGACATTTGGCTTTGTTTCTGCAGTTCCATTAACCTTTGTGAGTGTATCTTCCTTCACCAATTAATTCGAGATTGTAGTGGTTTGACCCTGGCTGGAAGCTAAGCCTTATGCAGCCACTAACTCCTTGTGCTCCTGGCAGGATGGGAGCAGAGAATAGGAAGAGAAAAAAAAAACCCAAAATTGTGGGTCAAGATAATAGCTTAATAAGTAAAGGGAAGAGAAAGAGGAAGTAAAGGGGAAAAATGAACAAAACAAGTGATGTAAAGGCAACCAGTCATCACTTCCCCTGGTAGACTAATGTCCAGCCAGTCCCTACACAATGGCTACCTACCCAAAACCCTCCTCCTTTCTGGTTTTTATAGCTAAAGATAACTATATGACATGGAGTAATCTTTTCATCATTTTGGATCAGTTGTCCAGGTTATGTGTCCTCCCCACTTCTTGTGCACCCCAAGCCTTCTCGCTGGGGGTAGCATGTGAAGCAGAGAAGGCCTTGACGCTCAGAAATAGCTAAAACACATGTGTTATCAATACTGTATTGATCTCATACTCCAAACATGCACCATAACAGGCAACATGCTATGAAGAAAATGACCTCCATCCCAGCCAGATCCACCACAAATTAAAAGTAGATGTGATCTTCTTTGTACAACTGGCAGATGCCTCATGTTTGCAAGCCCTGGTCCTCATGGGTGACTTCATCCAAAAATTTTCTGGAAGGCCAACACAGCAGGCTGTAAGCAAAGCAAGGTATTTGTGGAGCACATTGTTGACAACTTCTTGGCACAAGGAATTCAGCAATGGACAAAGAAGGACACTGCAGGAACTGATTTTGACAAATAAAGAACTGGCCAGGAAAATGAAGATTGGTGGCAGCTTTGGCTAAAGTGACCATGGAATGGTGGAGTTCAGGATATTGGGAAAAGGAAACAATGCACATAGCAGGATCACAAGCCTGGGCTTCAGGAGAGTAGGCTTTGGGCTTCAGGGACCTGCTTGGAAAAATCCCAGGAGAGAAGAGAGGTCAGGACAGCTTGTTGATTTTCAAACATCACCTTTTCCAAGCTCAAAAGTTGTCCATCCAAATAATCAGGCAAGCAAGTATCTGTTCAACATCATTAATGATCTGGATGAAGGGACAGAATGCACCCTCAGGAGATCTGTAGAACCTACAAAACTGAGAGGAGTATCTGATTGACCAAATGATTGTGCTGCCTTTCAAAAGTACCTCAACAGGCTTGAGAAAGGGCCAAGGAGGAACCTCAGGAAATTCAATAATTGCAAATATGAAGTTCTACTGCTTTGAAAGAATAAACCCATGCACTAGTAAAAGTTGACTGACTGGGAAGCAGCTTTGAGAAAATGACCTGGGGTTGTAGTAGACAGGAAGTTGAACATGAGACAGCGATGGGCCTTTGCAGCAAAGAAAAGCAAGAGCTCCCTTGGCTGCGCTAGAAAGAGTGCCAGCAGGTCAAGGAAGGTGATCCTTCCTCTCTACTCTGCCCTGGTAAGACACATTTGGAGTACTGTGCCCAACTCTGGGCTCCCTAGATGTCTTGATTTCAGCTGGGATAGTTTTGTCTGGTTTTTTTCATAGTAGCTGGTATAGTACTGTGTTTCGGATTTAATATGAGAACATATAGTACACTGGTGTTTTAGTTGTTGCTAAGCAGTGTTTAATCTAAATCAAGGACTTTTCCATGTCTCATGCTCTGCCAGTGAGGAGAGGCACAAGAAACTGAGAGGGAGCACATCCAGAACAGCTGACGTGAAGTAGCCAAGTATATATGAAATATTACATACCACAGAACATCATGCTTAGTATAAAAAATGGGGGAGTTGGCCGGGATCCACTGACAGCTACTCAGAGATGGGCTGGGTATCAGTCAGTGGATGGTGAGCAACTGTATTGTGCATCACTTGGTTTTTCATTGATTTTATTCCTCTTTTCTCATATTAATATTGTAATTATTATTTTTATTGTTATCATCGTTATTTTTATTATTGTTATGTATTGGTGTTGTTATTGTTATTGCTATGGTTATTATCTTTTGATTTATTTTAATTACTAAACTGCTTTTACTTCAACCCATAGGTTTTACCTTTTTCTGATTCTCTTTCCCATCTCACTAGGGACAGGGTGGGGAATGAACAAGTGGCTGCATGGTATTTAGCTGCTGGCTGAGGCTAAACCACGACACCAGTACATGACAGACATAGACATGCTGGAGCAGGTCCAGCAAAAGACAACAAAGATTATAAAGTATTTGAGTATCTGTCATATGTGGGAAGGCGGAGAGAGCTGGGGCTGTTCAGCCTGGAGAAGAGAAGAATCAGGAGGGACTGAATCAGTGTATATAAATGACTGTTAGGGAAAAGAAAAAGTCAAACTCTTCTCAGAGGTATCCAGTGACAGGACAAGAGGCAATAGTCACAAATTGATCTGCAGGAAGTTCTGATTAAATGCAAAATAGGAAAAAAAAGTCACAATGGGGTTAATCAATCCCTGGAACAGGTTGTTCAGCAAGGCAGGGGAATCTCCATCTCTGGAGCATTTCAAAACCTGCCTGGATATTGCAAGTATCCAGCAACCTGAGCAACCTGCCCTAGCTAAGCCTTCTCTGAGCAGGACAGTTAGACTAGATGGTATCCAGAGGTCTCTTCTGCCATCAGAAATTTTGTGACTCTAAGTAATTTACCACAGAGTCAGGTATGTGCAGTGGTAGGCTGTTCTTAAGCCTAAGAACCAACTTTCTTTGAAATGAAATGTAATTTTCTTGCATCTGCTATCCTCTTCCATCTTCTTGAGACTTCTTCTTCTTCAGACTTGAGCTCTTCAGGCAGCTTTCAGTCCTTGGCCATCTCTCCTGAGAAGGTGACCCATGCTTCTGCCTAGGGGAGGGAAAAGTGTGGAAAAGGTCCCATGAATACCTACAGAGAAAAGGAAGTATACTACTTAAAATATAAATATTTTTTTATACAAGACACACACAAAAATACAGGCCAGTATTGCTTCCTTCTCCCTAAAGGACTTAGTATAAAGGATAAAAGCTGAGCTGAGACAAAGTGAGTGGGATATATCCATAGATTCTAACAATTAAGTTTAGGATATCTGCCAAAGTGAGAATCCACATTTAGAGTCATGTGCCAAACTTCTAGAAGCCAGTGCAGTTCAGATAAATACCTGAATGTATGCTGAGATGCATCAGAACAACACATTTCATTGTGAGCCTTTGTGATGCCTCACTTAAGCATTTTTCTAAACTTAAATAAACATCTTTTTGCCAGTTGCTTCTGGCTGTGATCCAAGCACATAAAAGTGAACAACCTTCTTTTCTCAGAGTCCTAGTCATGTCTCTGGGACTTTCAGTCATTATCACATTTTTATAGATGTTAACAACAGGTCAACAAGCTAACCAGATAAATGAATAAGTACGATGTTCTAACAGCCTGCAGAAATAGGGTTTTTACACAATATTCATTTACATATTTACAGATACTATGTGTGAGGTGTGTTCACAGGAGTGTTGTATGAAAGAGGGCAAATGTCCTGTGATGCCTACTGTTGGAAGTGAAATAGTTTGGAAGATTGGGTGGGATGTGTTAAACTAACTCACTGCCCATATTGATTGTAAGGAGCAAACAGTTTCAAAATTGCTTTTTAATTTTCTACTGAAGGAAGCTTTCTGGTTTATCAAAAATTAGTGTACAGGAGCAAGCTAGCATAAGCCCAGTGCAAAGGACCAAGGGCCCAGAGCTCCAGGGCGAAACACAGAGTGATCAGATTGACAGTATAAACACACCTTAAATAGGTTGTCAGTCATTTCATTACTCTCTTGTAATGAATCAAAACTATTGAAAAGAATTCATGACTGTAGTAGTAGTTTTTGTATCTCTCCCTTTTCTAGCTAATCACTGAACATACTGGAAGAAAAGATGTAATTATAAAAAAAAAATACATTGCACAAATGTCATGGCAACAACAAAAGGAACATAAAGAATAGGCCCTCTGGAGCAATTTTCACTTACACAGATGAGCAAACAAGGGAACAGGGACCAGGGAAAAGCAGTAAATGAATTTACATGAAAGAAAACCTGCTTGTTACCTGTTTAGTAGACAGACAGTTCTTATTAGTTCCTTTTACTTTGTGAGTAAACATTCTCAAGATAAGTGTAACTTCTACCTAAGTCCTGCTGGCCCCATTAAACCTCCCCTGACTGTAAAAGGAAATGCATGAAAGAAAAAGTCTGTTATAGAGACTCACCTATCCCACCACGGTTAAATGTCCCACTTAGAAGCAGCTCTCAAGTATTCGAGTCTGACCAGGGAGGGGCATGCATGCACGAGAGACACAAAACTATCTGAGAGAGTTTGTGCTTGAAATGATTCAGTTAGACAGGAAGATGACCATCAGCAATATTAAACAGCAACCAGGAAATGACAAACACATCTGAAGAGGTCAGTCTTACAAGAAGTATGAAGGAAGCACAGACATTTTCGACATGGGGAGAGGAAGGAGTAGCTGTCACAGCAAGTCTGTCCCTGGACAAGCGCAGCTTCTCCATGGGATTTTGGGAGCAGTCAGTACCCAGCAGTGGGCTGACAGAACTGGGGCAGCACAAATGGACCCTACCCTGGGGTGCAGAGACACCTTCCAAAATGCCTCCTTACCATCAGGTGCATCAAGAGTGGAAGCGGGGCATATAAAAGTGAGGAAGGCGTGGCAGCAACCCCTGCATCCAGGGTACGTACATGTGTGTGCATGCGTTGGCTAGACCTTCATAGGAGTAGCTCCACAAGACTGTTTATAAATTTGTAGGTGTTTATTAGCATCTCTTTAATTTATGTATAATTGTGGTTTATCTGTTGTATTAAGGGTGATGATTCTGAATATATAGTTAATGGATTGCCAGTTAATTATATGTCATTAATAAATCAAAAAACTTCTTCAATCCTGGTTTCATTTAAATCACATAAACTGACCAATTTTTTCTTGTGACAAGAGAGTAAAAGTAATTATCCACAGTCTCAAAAGGATATGTTTTTTTAAATGCTTTCTGATAAAAAGAGCAACTTGCTGGTGCCACTTGTAAACTGCATCAATAAAATGTGTGATAACATGCTTTGCTCTTAAAACCTCCCAATGAAGATTTATAGCGTTATTGTCTTCAAACCCTTAACTCAGAATTCATCAAAGCACTTAAAGTCACTTAATATTTATCAGGCTTCCTAGCAGTTTTTGGAGCTTGATGAGGCACTGGAAATTATGAATTCTCAGAAATAAACTTTACCCAGTTTGACACTGCTTAAAAATATTCTGCTTTGGTTTTAGTTCCCAAGCTGTCAGGATACGGAGTTACCGTAGAGGGTACATAACTACATCCTGGCTGTTCCCTTGCTTTCTCTGTCTTCTCCAAAGTGAATCACTGTTGACAGATGTGATATACTCCTCTTGGACATACTTTGTATAGAACAGTACGTGCATGAGAACAAATTATATACACCTCAAATACAGCTGTAGGATCAAAAGCTGTTTTCCACCTTGAGCTTTGTAAACTCTGAGCTCTGAAACACTTGCAAAATGTTACAAAATGCCAGATCTAGATGATGATTATTTTTGTAGGACTGGGATATCTGGAGTAAAAGATGTAGCATATATGATAACAGAAAAATCATTGTTTGCTGGTAAAGAAAGTATTCAAAAAAGGCAATCAAACTGAAGATGTCATTCAGAAGAACAAGATTTGAGACAACAGTAAGTGGGTCCTGAAATTCCGGAGTTGTTAAAAAATAGCCTTTTGCCTAGATACAATCACTGTATTGTGGTTACCCATATTTCTAGCACATGGAGGTTTTTACAGTGTGATTGGATAAATGACAGTACAATAAATGATTTACGATATGACATTGTGTAATGGAAACTGGCACTTAAATTATGTTATCTATGTTGGTATCTGGTGCAGTGACTTTTAGGCATATCACTTTCTACTATCTTCACCTGCTATAGTACGATTTCAATTACACTGGGAAAAAATAGCAAAGTCTCATTTCAAGAGACGAAAATACCCCTGTTGAGGCCCCAGATGTGCCTGTCAGACTCTATTCTTATTTCTTTTTCTCATCCAGAACCAAACACCTCATACCACCAATGTTTGTAGATGGAATTAATATCAAATATTTTTAAAAACAGTGGAAAACAGACCATGTACTATCTCGCCCTGAGTCAGTTTGATGTTTGCCAAACTTTTCATCTTTAAGGGGTAAGTTACCTCATCCATTTTTTGAATTGCCCTTTGAAGGTGCCAGTCACTTTATTTTGATTGAAATGGAGCTTTGACTAGTAAGTTCCTGCCTCTTTTAAGTGGCTAAGGTGAGATGCAACCTAAGCTAAGGGTATGAATAATATAAACTTATCTATGGGTAATCTATACACTGGAAAAATGGATAAATCAAATTGATTTTTTTTGTTTAGTATTTTAATTCTACATTAAGGATTTTTATTTAATGCTTTCATTACAAATTATTTACATATTTAAACAACAAGCCATAAAAAAGTTGTCATTAGAATTTGTTGTCAAATACACAACATTGTCCCTCTTCCTAGCATTTAAAATAACCTACATTCTTCTTAGCCGCTTAGCATGGTTGTATATAGCTTTAAATCATGAGACTTGGCAATATGTGTCACTGAAGTGGTAGGATAATAATGAAATAAGTCACATTACACTTTTTATGTCATTAGCTTCAAAAGATACAGTCAGGCAATTAGGGAAAGATATCTAAGCCAACTAGACTCTCAGCTTCTCGCTATATTTCTAAGAATGTAGCTCATGAAACTAACAATGATGATAAATATCCAGTATTTCCCCATATGGAGGCTGTGTGGAAAATGCATATCAAAGAATTAGGGATGACTTTTATACCATTAAAGATAGATCAGTTTATTCATTCCACTTTACCTAATTTGGGCCACAAGTTAAATGATAATGAGCCTCCTCAAACCCTTGACTAATGTGGCATCCTAGTCTGATTCATATTTTCATATTACTCCTAATCCAGAATGATAAAATGTTTATCTAGTGCTGTCATTTATTTACTCTGAGTCAGTTTGAGAATTTTGGGGTTTTGGTTGCTTTCTTGGGTTTTTTTACCTCTATGAATGTCATTCATAAAGTGGTTTCAAACATTGAAGACCAGAGCAGCTAAGCTCATGAAGTAAATAGGAAAACACACATTAAATCCAACTTCATCTCAAGTCTGAGAATTTTAATATGCTCCATACACTCAGACTTCATCATATGCAAAACTTCATCTTCAATTGTTAGGGATATATTCGCAGTTACTCATTTGCACATTGAAGTGCTGAGTTATGAGCTGACTGCTAGTAACATCCCGCAGAGATGAATACTGGGGCTGGTGTTGTTTAATAGCTTTGCTAAAGGCTGGGATGGTGGACAGAATGGACCTTCAACCAGATTTCAGATTATACTGAGCTGCCAAAAGGACATAATATACTGAAGTGGTAGGACTGCTTTTCAGAGGAAACTGGACAAGTCGTTGAAATGGCCTGAGGAACCTTGTGAAGTTCACAAAGGTAAAAACCTAAACCAAAGTCAGAACACCCCCTTGCTCTGGCTGAGATCTTAGTGGCTAGAAATGAGCTTTGTAGAAAAGGAGTTTGAGTTTGGGTTGACATAAAGTTAAACATGAACCAATGAAGTTTTACAGCAAAGAAGGTCAGCAGCATTATGGATTGTGAGAGAAAGAGAGAAGCAGGTCAATGGAGTTGGTCATTCCTGGTATCTAGAGTGAATGCAACTAGAGTGTTGTGTCCAGTTTTGGTCTTCTGAATATGAGAAAATGTGGACTATATTAGAGTGTGTCCAGTGGAGGGCCACTGAGATGGTCAGAGGGCTAGAGCACATGAAATACAAGGAGAGGCTGAGTGAACTGAGTTTGCCCAACCTGCAGAAAAGAAGGCTCCAGAGAGACCTTTACTACTGTCTACAACTGCTTAGTGTTTGGGGGAGGTATGGAGAAAAAAAGAGGCAGACTTTTCCAGAGATGCACAATGAAAAGACAAGAGGCAAAGGATCCAAGTTAGAACATGGGAAAATCTGACTCTATAGGGAAATGGTTTTTCTGCATGTGAGTAGTCAAATGCTTGTGCAGGTTTCCTAGGGAGACAGGGATGTTATCCATCCCTGTAGATATTCAAAAGTCAACTGTATAGGGCCCTGAGCTGCCTCAGTGCCTGACTCTCCTTTGAGCAGGAAGTTGCCCTGAAAAGATCCCTTCCATCTTGGATTATCCTATGATTTTGTTATCAGCATTAATGTAGACTCTGCTTACATGAATGCATGCCATGCCCTCCTCACATGCAGCTTCCAAACTGTTTTGAGAAAGTGATATAGAGATTATATGGTTAACTCATTAGAAAAAAAATAAAGAAATGAGCAGCAGTGTAACAGTAGTTTGGTTCCATTTCTAGATGAAAATTTAAGACCTCCTTTTCATTCTTGGGCACATGATCACACTTCTAAGCTGTGTCATTTGCATGGGAATCTCTATGGTTGGGATTTTGTGCTCACTTAACTAGTATGTTCACACACAGAGAAAACGCAGCTGAACTGGTTAGTCCAAGACTTTTTTTCCCCCTTATATTTTCATTTCAAGAATCATTCAGTTAATAGTCTAACTTGTATTGAAATACGTGTTTAAGGTTTGGTGTCAGGAAATCTAGCAAAGAAGGTGAAAAATCAAGGTGGTCTGAAATCAGTAACATCTTTTGCAAACATCTTTTTCAAGTGCAAATCCTATTTCACTTAGGATGTGCACTTGTGATATTTAAGCACTTTTTTCCTTACTGAATGAAAAAATTGTATGTTTAAAATCTGTTGCTCAACTCCTTTGAATCTTAGACATATTCACCAGATATAAATGGTAAAATGAGTTTTAGACAGGACTAGTTGTTGACATTTTGCATTTGTGTTGTTATATTTTGGTTTGGGTTTTTTAGTCTTTCAGGCATAAGCCAGTATTGTTATTAAAGAAAAAATTTCAAGGCCTTAGGATGTAATAAGCAACTTTCTTCATTGTTTCAAAATATAAAAATATAAAAGCTCCTTATTGTCTTTAGCCCAGGGCAATTCATTGTTTAATAACTCAGATTTTCTTTCCTCAACCATTTTGAAGCTACTTATGATTTTTTTTTACAGCGATATTGTTTGCATTTTATTTCCTCTTTTCTCTGGGAAACTCCAAAATGCCTCTGAAAATGACTTACATAAACTGTTACTGCTATCGTGTATGCCTAAAATATATAATCATATTCGTTTTGTAGCTCAGAGTATTCTAGATACACTTTTCTAACGACTTCATAAAGTCATTATGTACAGTACTTATTCTAGAAGATATTATGTGGGAGCCTATGTACTTTGGGTGACTTGATTTCTTTAAAACATACTCTAAAAGTAATAAAGACTAGCCACATGGGTTCATACAAAGCATCTGTCTCTGTAGTACCTGATTCCAATATGGGCAGCAGTGAGAGGGTGACCATTTCCACCCACTTCCTTTGGCTTTGCCAGCAGAAACCACTCACTCTCACACAAGCAGGATCTCTTGTTCCTTGCAAATCTATATATGCTTTGTCCAGGTGAGTGCACGTGAATGCTTCAGGATCAGCAATGCTGAGCTATGTCAGCTTCATCAGTCTGCTGAAACCTGCATCATGACTAGTGAGATTTCCACCAAACCTACCACCTAAGGTCTCTGGACTGTAACTCTCCACTTTCTCATGTCATAGAGGTCAAGAGCTACACCTCATACCACTTTGATGGCAAAAGAGGAAGCTTCTGTGGGGATCAGACTCTCTGTTACAACTCATCACCTGTCCCACAAAGGTGCCCTTCATGGGTGGTGGGGCCATGGGCGGGTGAACTTTTGTCTCATTCTTTCACACTTAGTCATACCAAGGAGTCTGGTGTCCCCCTTCCTCAAATTTATTGCTGCCTTTCAAGACTAAGCTCTCTGCCATCGTTGAATTTATACTTCTTCCATCTAAGACCGTGCGAATTTACCAGTTTCTCTGGACCCTGAGCAAGTTGGCTATCTGCATCATCATGAGGAGAAAGCTTGATGGAGTGAAACCTGGGGACTGTGAGAACAATTCCAGATTTCAGTGGGGTACGTCTTTAAATATAGAGCAAATTGGACCCTTTTTATGCAGTGATGGGTAGAATCAGGTATTTCACATCAGATGTAATCAGGCTTTTCCATAAATGTGTTGCCTATTTAATGAAGAGTACCTCCTTTTCTTCAATATGAAAACCTAATCTATTTGGATTTAGTTGACACTACCCCGATTCTTGTATTAGAAGGAATTAGTATTCATCAATTCCTATTCATCCTCTGAAACCACTAATTATTTTTCTGACTTTAGTTTTATTTACCCTGTCTAGATTTCAGAATTACAGACTGCTTAATCATACCTCACAAGGCAGCCATCATACTTCCTTTTATAATAATACCTTGCATTTTTTCTGTTTAAACCTCTACTGTACACTAAGTTGATGCTTCCTTAGAAATGTCTCCCATAACTATCACAAACCTCTTCAGAATAAAAATGATCAACTTAGATCCTATAGCTTATGTGCAAAGGATGAATTTTCCCCATATTTACATGATTTTACATTTGTCTGTACTGAATTTAGTTTTCTTTGTTGCTACTCAATCAGTCTGACAAGATCATTCTTCAGTTCCCCATGGTAGTTTATTTTTACTGTCCTGAAAAACTCATCTCAACACTTTTCCAAGACATTTATGAATATACCAAAAAACACAGGTATTATTACAGATCCCTATGGAGTTCCACTGGTCACTTTCACAAAATAGAAGAGATTTTTATTTATTTCTATAATAAACTTCCTGTCTTTTTTTTTCTCTGTGCAAAAATTTCTTTCTGGTTCCAAGTCTTTGATAAGTGATATTCTTAAAAGCCTTTTGGAAATCTATGTGCACTATAAAGTGCGTATCTCTTCACCAAGTTACTTAATCTCAAAATCATCTAATGTACAATGTTTTGTTAGAAGCCTTTCAGTCTGGGTTGACTAACTTTCGATGGATGCATTTATTAAGGCACAGACTGTAATTCTTCAGGCCTTGTATTGGGTGTAGGTGGCAAGATTGCTGGGCACAGCAGCTCTGCAGCAGACCCACCACAGAACATAGCTACGCCCATCAATGAAACTGGTAGTACCTCTGTGTAAACATATTTAAGAAAGCCAAAGTGTAAGAAACAGCCTTGTGAACATAAAGGTCAGAGATGAGAAGGAGGAGGCAGTGCTCAAGCAGATATTCCCATGCAACCTATGGAGTTTTGGAAGAGACCAGGGTGGAGCAGGTATTGCTTTGCAGCCCAAGGAGACAACTCATCTGAGCAGATGTCTACATTGCAGCCTATGGAAAGCCCATGCTCGAGGTTTACTCCGAAGGACTGCAGTGTATGGAAAGGCCCCTTATTGGAGCAGGGGTGTGATCCAAACAGTAATGAAGTCTGACAATGCATTACAAACCAAACTTTATTGATTCACTAAGAAAGACTAGCAACAATGTACCTATACAGTGACTCACTCAACCACTGACAGCAAACACAGGATTATAAGTGATGTCATGGCTCCAGCAGACTACCAGGGACACTTGATGTCTGAGTCACCTGACTGGAACAATCAAACATACAAACACCTTTTGAATGCAGGCAAGAGTTACACTACCCCTTCATTCCACCAGTGGTAGTGTGATTTGAGAGAATCATACTTTACATGGTGGTGGCATGCCTTACACATCATCTTAGATGATGTCTCACATCTCTCACCTCTCACACAGATGATATGAGAGGCATCCTGCCTACATGGCAACACTGGCCAAGGGGCAGGATGTCAAGGGGGAATGTGTAACAGGGAATGAATGACAGCAAGGAATGCTTATGGACTGATGGTAATCCCCACTTCCTACTCACCCATGACGCTTGTGTGGACGGGCAAGATGACTGGAAATAGGAATAAAGTAGTGAAGTTGAATATGGGAAAAATGAGGTGGGAGAAAAGATGTTTTAATTTTTTCTCTTTTTTATCCTCATCCTACTCTATTTTTAATTAGCAATATATTAAATTATTTTTTCCCAAGTGAAGTTTATTTTGCCCATGATGGTAGCAGATAAGTGAACTCCCCATCTTTATCTCTTTTCAGTGTTCCTCAGTGATGGGACCAGAAGCAGTGAAGACAAACTGAAGCACTGGAAGTTCCATCTGAATGTAACGGAACACTTTTTTACTGTGAGGGTGACCAAGCACTGGCACAGGTAGCCAGAGAAGTTGTGGAGTCTCCATCCTTGGGGATATTCAAAAGCCACCTGGATGTAGTCTTGGGAAGCCTGTTCTATGGGGTCTTAAACTAGAGAGGGGCCAGTGGACTCCCCATGAGCAGGTGGGATTGGACTATGTGACTTCCAGAAGCCCCTTCCAGCCTCAGTCATGCTTACTTTGTAATTAATGCTGCTTTCAAGAGGTATCTAAACATAAGGCAAGACAGAGGCAATTACTTTTGGCAGGCAAAACTTAATTCTGAAATTTATGGTCTTTGAGATCACGATCTGAATCTGTAGACTTTTTATTATAGTCTTTTTACCATTATTTTCTTATGTCATGTGCAAAATGAAAACAAAGGTTTTATTGTCTTGTCTTCCAAGTTATACCAACTAAGAATTTTAGACATTTGAATTTACAATAAGGATTTGTACCACTGCTTAACCTAATCATCTAAGTGATAAAAGCCACAGGCTGCAGCTTTTGTGTGGAACAGATGCAAAGAGAGTTCAGTAAACATTCAAAGAACTGGCAAACCAAAATAAATTGAAAAAGTTTTGAAGAAGTTTGTGAAAACTCATTTCTATGTAGCTACATTAGAGCTGTCCTATGTTGTGTATAATAAAAATATATGGGATTCCTTACCAAAAGGAAAATTGTGGCACTACTTTTGCTTCTTTCAAGACATTATTGCTGTTAGCTATAAATATTGCTGTACCAAGAATTCTATAGCTGGCTGAAGCAAAGCACTGAATAAAACTTAACCAGACTATGAAAATAGTCAGTAATGGAATTATTTACTTAATATAACCATGTTATCTTACTACTGTGTTTTCTGCCACTACACAGCTTGTTTTCATAGAAGATTAAGTGCAATAATCTGTGCCGAGGATATTATTAATTGTTAAAAGATAATAATTATGAATGTAATCTGTCCAATGGAACTAACTGATTTCCTATTTTGCAAGAATATACTGTATACAGTAAGGCACTGTAAGTGAAGAATTATTAAATTCTTGGAATAAAAAGAATACTGTGGATTTCTGGTTTTAATGTTTTTCTTAATTGGTATAATTTTTTTTTCAAAATAATACAATAAAATATCATAGCAAGTAAAGCATTTGTTCCCTAATATCTCAGAGCAGCTGTCTTAACAGCTTTGACATGTTTTACTCCCAAAATGCAGAAAAATATTCTTTACTTGCTTATTAGCATTTTTTTGCAAAGACTCAGAGAAAACTGTGGGGTTTTTTCTGATCTCAAGTAAATGTACCCAGCCTTTCTCACCTCCTTCTCTTTACTTTTTGGCCGTGGCCTTTCACTGTTAGTTCTGAAATTCCTCCACCTGGAAGCATGAAGTCACTAATTTATTACTCTTGCAACAGTGAAAATGTTGAATTCATTAATATATGAATGTGAAAGATATTTACCTATTGGTTCTAGGAAGATAAGGAAGTTAATTCTATTTTTATGTTAGGAATACCGTGCCCAAAGTCTGTCTGTTTTTCAGTGTGTTTGTTTTTAGCTGAAAGAAATTTTTTTCATCATTGAGACCATGATTGAAAAAGCTGAGAATACAATTAACAGCTTAATCAAGTTGCTAATCATCACAGTCAAAAGAGATTTGTAGGGAAATGGCAGCAGAGCATTTAACACAAAGCTGGAGAAGAAAAAGACAGGGTTTGGGTTCTTTGGTTTTTTTTTTGTTGATTTTGCTATTTTAAATATTACTTAAAAGGCTGTTAAAGCTGACTCTAATACTTGCGTATACAAATATCTATGGACAGAATAGGACAGAGTCGAAACAGTATTTCAAGTCAGAATGAGTATAAGGGGTGAATAGAATCCATGTACCTTTTTTGGAAAAAAATTAGTAAGTTGAAAATATTACATACCCTAGATGTTAACAGTTCCAAAATCGAATTCCTACTACTAATTCTCAAATCAATCTATTACTAGTATGTTATACTAATGATGCAATTACACTATGTCATTTACACTGTGTAAGGGGGTACCTAGCTTTTTAGCACATAGCTGACTTTGTAAAACAGGGAAGACAAATTGTCATTTTTTTCCATTTCTGTTTTGGTGACTCAAAATCTTCAACAGTAACTAACAGAAATACTATCTCAGGATGAAGATGTAAAATGCTGGTATTAGTAACAAGATGCTGCTTAGAGATGATCAGTATCATTAATAGTTTCTAAGTCCATTGAAACAAATCTCTGGAGCTGCTTGGCTCTTTGTCAAATTAATGGTATGATAATACCTATAGCAACACTGCTTGTCAATTGAACACGAACTTTAGCACATAATAAGATTATAGAAACCATCTGAGTTTTTTTTACGTTGGACTAATAAAGTCCACATTACCCCTGTTCATCTTATTTTTAATTCAGACTATTTGCTTTCTCATTTCTACTAGGATATATAATAAAATAGTAATTCACTGTGCCACAATTAATGTAACATCAAAAACTCCAAAGGAGACATTTGTGATAAATCCTCGATAAGTTCAACCATTTTCTTCTATGGTTCCAATTCTCTCATTCACATTCTAAACCAAGTTACAAGAGTAGTAGGCTGCTCCATTTAGAAAATCCTATCTGGACAGAAGCAGGATCTGAGAAATATAGTATTAGATTCTTTTCCACCAAGTTTCACATCTGGTTCAGACTTAATTGTTTTCTCATGATGTCAGGACTCTTCAGGATCCCGCACCTAAAATGTCTTCATCCTACATGCACTGTAGCTGTAAACAGTACCCACCAAAAAACAGAATCCTTTTTGAGTGTTTTGTCAAAGCATGTGGTGTATTAACAAGGTCATCCAATAGTGAGCTGTAGATGGTGATTTGGTCAATATAAAGAGTCCTTGCTGGAGTCCCCTTCTCTTGATTTATCACAGAGAGAACTTTGGCAAACAAAATTCAAACTTAACCAACTTACCTTAGTGCCTGGAATTAGGTGTGATAAATGTGAAACGAAGTGTTTAACGTTTTATTTTCTCAGCAAATTTGCTTGGATGTCAGCAAGACCCTGCCCTGGTCAGACCCTGCTCTGGTCAGACCCCTCCATGGCTGGGCAAGGCAGAACTGCAGTGGAGCTGGAGATTATCACTGATGCAGTGTTTCTCATGTGGGAACTGACAGCCCTGGGCTCGACTGAAATGCGACCCTGGGCCCATGGGTATTTTCAGCTGTAAAAAGCCACTAAAAAGTAAGAAATAAAAATGCAGTTATTGATTTGTATTTAAGAGATCCTTTCTTTGCTGCCTTGGTGTCTTAGCACAGGATGTGAGACTCTTAGCCAAGCCATCTCCCCCTGTAATTGACATTGATCTCACCAATGGGCTAGTCCCTGAACTTGTAACCCTTATGGTTTTATTTTCTAATAGAACAAGGGGTAGACCTACGGCAGCTTCTCCTGGGTAAAGTTTTTCTGTAGTTTTGTTTTTCCCTAGGCTTGCAACCAGTTTGTTTCTTGACTTGTTTGGTTTGATCTATTTCTGTTTATTGATTCTTCACAAGTACATGCTTTCTTGCTCTCCAGGACACTCATGCTAAGGCATAAGAATGAGGTGCTGCTTCTTGGTTCTTGTTAACATTTTTCAATTTACATGACCACTTTATTTGCATGTCTTTTCCTGGCAGGCTGATACTGCTAATTGTTTTCTTGTAACATTGATAGACTTCAGTAACCATACACCATGGTTCGCACACAGAAATCACTAGATTAATAGCTTGTATTTTAGACTGTACAGTGTCCATGACTGCAAGTTAATAGCATAGATAACAGCCTTGAAATTTATTTTTGCATAATCATTTCTAAGGGTTATGTCAATATATGACTGTGGTAAAAGACAATAAAAAATGTTTCTATAAATAGAGTAACAATAAAAAATGTTTCTATAAATAGAGTAACAATAAAAAATGTTTCTATAAATAGAGTAACAACAAAAGGAAGGCTAAGGAGAATCTCCATCCTTTATTGTATGGGGGGAAATATAGTGACAAAAGCTGAAGAAAATGTCTTCTTTGCCTCAGGTTTTAATAAAATTGAGGTTATTCTCAGTGTACCCAGGCCCATGAGCTGGAAGACAGGGATGGGGAGTAGAATGAATCTCCCATATTCCAAGGAGAAACACTTAGTGACTACTTAGACATACACAGGTCTATGGGACTGGATGGGATCCACCCAAAGGTACTGAGGGAGCTGGTGGAAGTGTTCGCCAAGTCCCTTTCCATCGTTTATCAGCAGTCTGACTAACTACGGAGGTCCCAGTTCACTGAAAATGAGAAAATGTGATGCCTGCCTACAAGAAGGTCTGGAAGGAGGATGCAGGGAACTATAGGCATATCAGCCTGACCTCAGTGCCAGAGAAAGTTATGGAGCAGATTATGCTGAGTGCCATCACACAACACATACAGGACAACTAGACGATTTGGCCCAGTCAGCATGGGTTTATGAAAGGCAGGTGCTGCTTGACTAACCTGATCTCCTCTGGCAAGGTGAACTGCTTAGTGGATGAGGGAAAGGCTGTGGATGTTTACCTGGACTTTAGTAATGCCTTTGATACTATTTCCAACAACATTCTCTAGAAGAAATTGGCTTCTCATGGCTTGGATGGGCATATTCTTTCCCAGGAAAAAACTGTCTGGATGCCTGAACCCAAAAAGTGGTGAATGGAGTTAAATTCAGTTGGTAGCCAGTCGCAAGTAATGTTCTCTAGGGCTCAGTATTGGTGCCAGTTCTGTTTAATATCTTTATCAATAACCTGCAGGAGGGGATCGAGTGCACTGTCAGTCAGCTTGCAGATGACCAAGCTGAGCAGGAGTGTTCATCTCCTTAAGGGTAGGAAGGCTCTGCAGAGAGATCTGGTCAGGCTGATTTGATGGGCCAATGGGATGAGGTTTCACCAGGCTAAGTGCCAGGATGTGCACTTGGGTCACAACAACCCCATGCAATGCTACAGACTTGGGAAAGAGTGGCTGGAAAGCTGCTTGGAGGAAAAGGAGCTGGAAGTATTGGCCAACAGCTACTGAACATGAGCCAGCTTGTGCCCCGGCAGCCAACAGCATTCTGACCTGTGTCAGAAATAGCGTGGCAGCAGACAAGGGAAATGATTGTCTCCCTGAACTCAAAACTGGTGAGGTCAACACCTCAAATCCTATGTTCAGTTTTGGGCCTTTCACTAAAAGAAAGACATCAAGGTGCTGGAGCGTGTCCAAAGAAGGGCAAAAAAGCTGGTGAAGGGTCTAGAGCACAAGTCTTATGAGGAGCTGCTGAAGGAACTGTGGTTGTTTAAGTCTGGAGAAGAGAAGGCTCAGGGAGGACCTTATCACTTTCTACATCTACCCTAAAGGATGATGTAGCGAGGTGGGTATTGACGCCTTTTCCCAAGTAACAAGTGATAGGACAAGAAGAAATGGCCTCCATTTGTGCCAAAGTAAGTTTTGATTGGATACTAGGAAGAAATTTCTTCACTGAAAGGGTTGTCAAGCATTGGAACAGGCTGCCCAGGGTGAAGTCACCATTCCTTGAGGTATTTAAGAGATGTGTAGATGTGGCACTTAAGGATGTGGATTATTGGTGAACTTAGCAGTGCTAGATTCACAGCTGGACTTGATCTTAAAGGTCTTCTCTAACTTAAATGACTCTATGATTATATATACTCCATTGCACAAAATAAAATATCTGTAAAATACAAAATAAGAAAAAAAGTCTTCTTCCATTGAAGAAATGCAATACATTATTACTGATTAAAATGGAAGCAGCTAATAACAATGAAAAAGAAAAAAAGGAAAACTCAAACACAGAGTTCTTCCATCACATTTTCACCATCTGGATTAGCTGTTAATACAAAATTAATTATCCTGAGAAGTATGTATTTATTTCTACTGGTTTTTGGAGGTGCCAGTAAGGTGGTGGTGTGAAGACTGAGGTAGACATCTTTTTTCTTTTTAAGATTACTTTCTTAGCTGAGAATAAATCCTAATTCAGGAGGTAAAATTAGCACAAATACTGCCAGGACAGTGTGAAAAATATTGAGCACAAGAAGGTGATGTGCTGAGAGGCACGTCATGACTCTGTAAGCATAACTGGCATCTGAAGATCCAAATATGGTGAAATAGCATATATGCTTTATGTGATAAGATGCTATGCTCCACATCAATACTGACTTCATTTTGTTGTACATCACACTATAAATATATGCGAATTTAAAGTCAGCTTTAGTTTTTCAGAATATTTTTGACATTTATAACTTGTTTAACTCATTCCCTTTAGCAAAGAGCACGTTATCTGTTAATTTTATTCAGGTTAAGACTTCATAGTGATGGCAACTGTGATATTCATTTTCCTGTGAAGTGTATCTCACTCTGCATCTAATTGTACTTTTCCCAATGTGGGAATTTTCCACATTTACTTTGGAGTTTAAAATGGATGATTCACTCATCAAACACACCATACCGTAAAATGAATATGTGAAAAGCCATTCTGAATGGCAAACAAATCAAAACCAACCAATCAAAACAAAAAAAAAACCACCCCAAAATAAAATCCAGCCTATCATTTTGTGAGAAAAACCTAGAAAAGTGCAAAGTTTTAGAGCAATGAAACCTATATGAAGAAAAGAATTTTTCTGAAAAGAAAGTAGAAACTTCTAGGAAATAACTTTCTGCTTACTGACAGAGTGAAGATCATACAGACTTTATAAAAACTTCATTTCTGTGCTAGCAAATTGGACAGGACAACAACCAAACAGTAGGATTGGAATGCTCATAAAAAGATCAGTAAAACGTCTTTGACCACTGCCAACTAACAGTCTCATAGGCAACAGCAGAATATGATTCAAAGAATACCACAGACCAGAAACTATACCTAGTAGCCACCACAGCCAAGGCCACCATATTATGGAAGGGCAGGGATGGAGAATTTAGTTTCACAGACAGGACGTGTGGCATATCAGTTGTCCAAAATGCCAAAGGATCAGCCTGACTTAAGAGTACAGACGCAGTCACAAGGACCCATTAATTGAATTCCTCCTCTTCATTAGGTTCTCATGCAAAACATTCAGGGCTTAATTCATACTTGCAAACTCCTTCAGGATGAAGAAAATCTCTCAGCTGTGGTGCTCTCCTCCAAGTGGAAGCTTCAAAATGGAGTAAAGTGTGCTCTGAGACTGTTAGAAAGAGCACTCATGAGCTTTCCTCAGTGGAGGGGAAGTAGCTCTGTGTCATGGTTTAAGCGCTGAACCCAGGACACTCTGTTACAGGTCAAGTCCGCGAGTTAACCTGGTATATGTTTGAATCTGGCAAGATAATTCCTTTACATTTCCCTCCCATATGCATGTATATGACTAAGTATGAATCCGGGCAGGTTTCTCGGTGGTTTGTGCTCAGGAAGATTTATCATGTTGACTTGGCCTCTTCTCTTTCCAGGAAGTTTCTCCTCATCCCCACCCCCTCTCCCCCCAGTACTTTCAGTAAGCAGCAATCATTATTGTGTAGTGTTCCCTCAGAGTTCTCAGCAGTGATGTGTAAAAGGGAACAACTACTTTTTATTAGCACTTACTGTATTAACTCCTCAAATACTATTCCATGGTTTTTATTTGTTTTCGCACATTGTTTTGTTTGTTTTCACACATCCTTTTATCATTCTAGTCCCCAAATCATTTTTGCATGCACTGTTCCGAAGGCAATTTTTCCATATTTGGTAAATCAGTGTTTCTTCAGTTTCAGACTATCACTTGCCTTTATTTTATTTTGGATATTGCCTTCAGTTTGTCAATAACATTTTGATTTCTGACAGCATTTTCTAAAGTGTTGATGTAGTTTTTCAGCTTGATAGCCTTGAAAAATTTTAAGTGTAAGTTCCTGGCATCATTCAATTTGAAAATTCCCAAGAAATGTGATATCGGGAAGGCCTCACTGGAACTTTCTTTGAGATGTTCTTCCAGTCACATAAGAAGCTTTGATGATATCTCAAAGACTATGCACCCATACAGTGGTAATTACACATCTTCCTTTTAGACAACCTGTTTATGAGATCTTCAGTTTGAAAAGATCAAAAATTCAAAGTCAAATTCAAAGAAGCAAGGTAGATGCAAGCAATGCACCCAGACTGCTGGGCATGTCCAGAACACTTCTGCCACTGACAGACCAGCCAAACATCA
>WYDI02026856.1:0-44583 GCA_009867235.2 Psittacus erithacus | reverse complement strand
TGCTCCAGCCCCTGATCATCCTCGTGGCCTCCTCTGGACTTGTTCCAACAGTTCCATGTCCTTTTTATGTTGAGGACGCAGGAACTGTACACAGTGCTCCAGGTGGGGTCTGACACTGTGGCTTTGCCCAGGCAGCGTAGGCTGGATGCTGTTATGAGCACATCTCCCCCAACTCCTCCCACCCCAGGGATACAGCCAGGGTACCCTCAACCCTACAGCTGCAATGTTATAGAGCAGGTGATGCCTGTGGATTGGGCCAGCAGGGCAGGAGCCTTGCTGCAGGGATCAGAGCTAAGTTTGGAGGGGTGTTTCTCTTATTATTGCATTGAAAAGCCCCAGAGCTCTGCCTGGCTGCAGCAATTCCCTTTCTCCTGACCCCAGCTGCACGGAGCTGGGGCTGGGAAACACACAGCAGCCTCCAGGCTCCCTGGGCTTTCATCAGCTCTCATGAGAGTCGCAGGTGCCCTTTCCAAGCGTGTCTGTCTGTCTGCCCAGGCTCAGATTTGAGGCTGGTTTGGAGCACCAATACAGCAACTTTCTGCAGGCTGGGAATGCTGCAGGGCTCCCCATGCGCTGCCATCACAGGGATGGCGTGAGCTGAATGGATGCTTAGCATCCCAGGATGGTGTGAGCTGAATGGATGCTTAGCATCCCAGGATGGTCTGGGAGATAGATAGAGAAGAGAAGGTAAGGAAATGCTCTCTGCACCCCTGGGGAGCAAGGTGCTGCAGAAGGACTCATCCTGCCCTGCCAGAAGATGTGCAAACATTGGCTGCTTCCATGTTTGTTTGCACAGCTCCACTCCTGAGCACAGAGGACCATGATATTGTGTCCAACTACCCCTAAAGTACAATGCTGGGTGTTCCAGGAGGACCTGCTGTAGCCAGACTGGCCAAGCACTGTGCAGCCATGTCCCGCATCTGTGATGCTCTGTTTCCCATCTTTCACAGGATGATGCTTATTAGAAAGCAGGGCAAGGAAACAAGAGCAGGTCAAAAAGAAGTCCCTCCTCAAGGCTATTTCTCCCTCTGGGAAAAGCAGATGTTTGCAGTGTGCTGCACCAGCATGGCTTTGGGCTTCAGGGACACACATGCTGTCCGACCTCATCCTGGTCTCTCCATCCCTGTACCAGGGATAGGGAGGATATCTGCACCCCAGGGAGCCCTTTCCAAAGGGTCTGGATGTCCCTTAGCCCTGCAGGAAGGGGCTGTGGGAACCAGCCCTGCCTCTGCTCTTTGTTACTGCTCTGGACAGCTCAGAACAGAGGGGAGATGGTGCAGGGATTTGTTAAAACAAATAAATCCAAGGAAAAGGCCTCCGAGGCGTTTCCTCAGCAACCGATGTCACGCGGGATGTCTGGCCTTCCCCTGCCCGCCGCCTTATTATGAGAAGGGAAAAGAAAGGGAAGCAGAAAGCAAAGGGGAGCTGGGGACAGTCTCCTGGCAACACTGGGGACAGCAATGTCCCCCTGCCAGAGGACATGGCTCCAGCAGAGCCAGCCTGGTCATTCCTTGCGGCTGGAGTGTTGGGATGGAGGAGCATCCCTGGTGTCTTCTGGATGGATGTGACAACGCGCTGGGCACAAGCACATCCCGAGGGATGCCCAGTCCTGATAAGTCCTTATTTACCCAGTGTGGGTCCTCCATTGCAGTGCAATGGGAGCTTAGCCCCTCTGCTTTCTCCTCTTAATTCATAGTTTAGTGATGACCACGCATCTTCCCATGGTACCAAGGTCTGGCAGCAGGCAGGGCAGGGGCTGGGGACAGGGTCCTTGGCCTGGGTTTGTTGTGGCCACACACCCCCTGGCCTCAAATTGATGTAAATTGAGCTATTTAATCCAACCTGGCTCACTTTCAATAGACAGCAGCGAGAGGCTCATTCAGTGGGGTTGAGCAAGGAGATGCCAGAAGAATCTGTATGGATGTGGGTGGCTCAGGAATGCAGAGAGGGGACCTTTCCCAATGCTCTGCATCACTCTGTGCCAAGCAGCAAGGTCCTGCCAGCCCCCAAGCCCCCTTGCTGGGCACAGCTCAGGTGTGAAACACACCACAAGTGGTGCCAGAAGTGGGAGCAAACAGGGTCAGAAAGCAGTAAGTCCAGGTCCTGAGCTGCAGCAGCAAAGTCTCTAAACCCCTGATTACCAGATCAGGCAGGGAAGGATCATTCCCTCTTTGTCTGGTTCTTACTCCCTTTTGCAAAGCCTCCACTTCTGGCCCCTGCCAGAAGAAGATGCTGAATGAGGCTTTGCTCTGACCTGTTGCCACAGATGCATGTTTAATTTGCCTCTTAATACAGGCATACCTACCTAGCAATAGAATAGCCAAGCCAGACACTATATTTTATCACTGTGTTGATCTGACAAGGGGAAATCGATATGTTCTTCCGGACACCAAGAGCAAGTTGACACCTCAGACTAAGAGAAACAGAAATAAAGCTATAGGTTTCCAAGGGAGCATGGTGGGGCTTCCCCTGCAGTAATCTGTGCTGGGATGTGTGGGTAGGAGGTAGATGCAGGTGGTACCCAGAAACCAAAGGCAACACGAGGATTCAAGGATGCTGGAGAGGGATTCTTCATTAGGGACTGTAGTGATAGGACAAGGGGTAATGGGTTCAAACTTAAACAGGGGAAGTTCAGGTTAGATATAAGGAAGAAGTTCTTGACTGTGAGGGTGGTGAGGCACTGGAATGGGTTACCCAAGGAAGTGGTGAATGCTCCATCCCTGATGGTGTTCAAGGCCAGGCTGGACAGAGGCTTGGAGCAACCTGCTCTAGTGTGCGGTGTTCCTGCCCATGGCAGGGGTTGGATCTGGATGATCTTAAGGTCCTTTCCAACCCAAACCATTCCATGATTCTATGATTCCTCCAAACCCCGTTCTCTGAGTGAGTTTCTCTCCCTGCTTCTCGCTGCAGGTTCATGAATCACCGCGTCCCATCCAACTGCAGGTACCAGCCGACGGAGTATGAGCATGCAGCGAACTGTGCCACCCATGCAGTGAGTCCCTGTCCCCATCCCAGGGCGAGGTGGGATGGTGCTCAGTTCTCCATGGATCCTTTGAGGAACTTCAAGGAGCACCTAGAAATGCCTATGTTCAGCCCTGCTGCTGAGAGTCTCAGGGCCGTGGTGAGGCAGATGGATACTGAGCAGTGGGATGCTCTCCCTCCTTCTGCCCTGGGAAGCTGGTGTGCATGTCCCTTGCTTTCACTCACCATGTCCCCAGCTAAGCTGCCTGCTGTGAGATTAGTGGAGCAGAAGTATTTTGCACAGCTCCATGAAAACAGAGCGTTTTTCACAGCAGGGATGGTGACAGGAACCCCATGGGGCTGCCTATACAAGTGGTCCCCACATCAGAGTTTCCCTTAGGAGCTGGCAGCTCTCATTCTGAGTCCTGAGGGATGACTCAGAAGTAGCCATCCTCCTTGTGCCTTCCTCCTCCTCATCTTCATTTGGAGAAAAGCTGTTTTGAAGCTGCATTAAAATACAGAGGAGGAAGCCTGCCCCTCATGGGTGATGGCTTTGACCGGGAGCAAAAGAAACACCTAAAAGGCAAATCAGAGACTGTACTGTAGCTGCTCAGTGGAAACAGAGAGTCAGCAAAGATCTGCTTCTCCTTTCCAGTTCTGGATCCTGCCCAGCATCCTTGGCAGCTCCATCCTCTACATCCTCTCTGATGATCAGTGGGAAACTATCTCAGCCTGGATCTATGGCTTTGGCTTGTCCAGCCTCTTCATCGTCTCCACCATCTTCCACACCATCTCCTGGAAGAAGAGGCATCTCAGGTACCAGCCCTGATTGCTGGGGGTTCAGGAGAAGGGGGAAAGGGTCCAGAGGCCCACGGTGCTGCAGGCTGTGACCTGTCTGTCTGTCCATCCCACAGGACAGTGGAGCACTGCTTGCACATGTTTGACAGGATGGTGATCTACTTCTTCATTGCAGCATCATATGCTCCCTGGTGAGTTGCTGGTGAGTGGGGGCCATCACTTGGCCCCCTGGATGGGAGAAAATCACAACAGCTCCAACAAATAGGGTTTTTCTCTGTGGCTTTGGCTCTGCTTGGGGCTGTACCCTACCCCTTTCCACAAACCCTTATCTTATAGATTTCAACCCCTTTAAGTTGAAGTTATGAGCTGGGAAGACCCTTTGATGGGATAGCCGTGGGGTACCTTTCTGCCCACGGCCAGGACTTGGGTGCTGCCCTAGATCCTCACCATCACTTGGGTCTTGCAGGCTGAACCTGAGGGAGCTGGGTCCCTGGGCTTCCCACATGCGCTGGATCATCTGGATCATGGCATCTGTCGGGACTATCTATGTTTTCTTCTTCCATGAGCGGTGAGTGCTGTTACTTGGCTCTGTGCTGGTGGCTATTGCAGAACCCAGCTCTGCCAGCCCCTATGAATGCCCAGAGCTGCAGAGGAGAGCGAGAAGATGGAGACAGGCAGACAGACAGGTATAGTGTTCCTGGCAGTCTTCTGGTCAACTGGAAGTGGAGAGCTGGACCACGTCCTTCCCCGTCCGCATTTGGCTTTAGGAGCTTTGGTGGCGGGCATGCGGGAAGAGGGAAGCGGGAAGAGGAATGCGGAAAGAGGGATGCGGGAGCAGGGACGTGCTGCTATGAGCCGCTTCTTCCACATGGTGGCACCAAACGGAAAGCAAAAGGCTCCACATACCTGTCCCGAAGCCCGAAGCCCCAAGCCCCTGGCCCTGAGCTGGCAGCTCCGAAGCCAGGGTGAGGGTCCTCTACCCCGGAGCAGGGTGCCAGCCCCATCGCAGTGGCGTGGCTCCCACATGAGGACACGGCACCTGCCGCTGTGCCACTTCCAGCCCTTTTCCTATAGCACTTACAAACGTAAAACTCAATGCTCTTGCCTCCAAGCAGCTTCTCTTGTGGGTCGCAGGTACAAGCTGGTGGAGCTGGTGTGCTACGTTATCATGGGCTTCTTCCCTGCACTGGTCATCCTCTCCATGGTAAGCCACTGCAAGGGACAAATCCCAGCAGGACTTGCTTGTCTCCAGTGGGTTGTGTGATGGATAAAGCCATCCCCAAATACAACGTGGCTCAGCTTGGTTTTGCAAGTGCTTTGGATCCCCACCAGACCTAGATGTCTCTATTGGACCTCCTAACCCTGGCTCCATTGCACTGAGGTCCTCCAAGCCAA
Source organism: Psittacus erithacus (assembly GCA_009867235.2). Lineage (NCBI taxonomy): Eukaryota > Metazoa > Chordata > Aves > Psittaciformes > Psittacidae > Psittacus > Psittacus erithacus. The sequence continues at coordinate 39,429 of WYDI02026856.1, read as the reverse complement.
GCTAGGGTGCTGGGTCCCCATTGCCTGGATGGAGGGGAGGCTGCAGCAGAAGGCAGAGGGAAGGGCAGGGATGCCATGGCCACCACTGAGCCCTATCTCCCTGCTTGCTCCCAGCCCAACAGGGATGGCCTCCCAGAGCTGGTGGCTGGTGGATTCTCCTACTGCCTGGGCATGGTCTTCTTCAAGAGCGACGGCCGCATCCCCTTCGCCCATGCCATCTGGCACCTCTTCGTGGCCATTGGAGCTGGCATCCACTACTATGCCATTTGGAGGTACCTCTACCGGCCTGGCACGATGGAGGCTAAAACATCGCGGTAGATGCCTTAAAGACCAGCACGTGGGGGCATGAGAGGAGCAGGGAGACAGCCTGTGCCATGGGCTCACCCAAACCACCCCCTTGCCCCATGGCCAGCTCTGCTGGTGCCCTTCCTGCGCAGCCAGGAGGGCCTGGAGGTGGATTTTAAACAGATTTTCCTTTTTTAACCTCGGGAACTGCTTGGATTTTAGGCACAGGTTTTGTAACACAGTGACCAACCAAGGGGCTGCTGGTGGCAGGGGAATGACCATGTGCCAGGGGCTTGGGGAGGCTTCACTCACTTGCCTGGCCCTGAGCATCCCATGGGGTCCTTGACCCTGCATGCCCCTGGATAGTGACACCCTGGGTTTGGCTGCTGGAGCCCTTAGCATGGGCCACCCAAGGGATTGGAGGAGTTAGGATGAGGGCAGAGATCCAGCTCCTTTCTCTTGGGATGCTTCAGCCAGGGAGGGGACACATTGGCACCCCTGCTCCAGGCAGGCTCAGCTCCTAAATGGACCTAAATCATGCCAGCATTAATTACTCCCTCCCAAGTTCTCTATGGGAAGGTCCAGAGACAGCAAAGCCTTATATGAGATTGAAGCTGGGATATCTTCCAGGGCACCCCAGAGTCCCCAAGTGCTGGAGAACCCTTTCTCTAAGCCAGTATTAGGCGCACAACTCAGCACATCCCCCTATATGGGCCCGGGGAGCCCATCAGGACATTTTCTCCCTGGGGTGCTTTGTTTTCCTCTCCAATCTCAGTGCTGTGGCAGATTCAAAGCACAGCCCCACTCCCAGGCTCTTACCTGTGCCTTCAGCAGGGAGCAGAGCAGGGATTCAGATCCCAGCATCCATTTGGCTGGGGTCAGCCCATCCGCATCAGGGGATTTTCTTCCTCCTTGAGGGAGGGAAGCCAATCTCCTTGGACTGGGATCACGGGGCTGCCTGCCTTTTCTGCTCCCATTCCGGTGATGAGCCTATTGCCCATCATCATTAATTCCACTTCTGGGAGGATTTCTGGCATTCCCAGGATTGATGTAGGGAAAAGATGCATCTGCATGATGCTTGGAGGTGAGCTGAATGGGGAGGTCCTAGCGATGCTTGGCTTTTAAACGCCCAACCACAGCTACACAGTGCTTTCCAAGGTAGGATAACAAGACATGGAGCACCCATCCAGCCATCAGGAGCAGCCTGATAGTGCTGGAATGGGAGAACCACACTGGTCCTGCTCCCCAGGCTGATGCAGCTGTTAAGGACTGGTCTGTGCTGGGACCCCGCAGAGCATTGCTGCTCTCAATCCTGCCAGCACCTTCCCCAGGAGCCCCTGAAGGCATCGATTTCCCATCATCTCTTTTTGGCCTCTTGATTAATTGTGGCTGCAGCAGCCTTGGCACAGCGAGGCAAATGAAGGAGATTTATGGCCACTGTCCCACGCCTCCTGTTTCTCTGGTAGTCAAGGAGCCGAGCTGCAGGCTTTGCTCCATCTCTCACAGAGCTTAGGGTCCCCCCAGCCTCCATTGCTCCAGGACCAGCTCTATATCCTCCATCAGATTACCAAAGAGACAGCATCCAGACGCTCACCCCCTCCTGACTGTGGCTATGGTCACCAGAGCAGCAAAAGAATCCTGTGGGTTTTCACTTCCATAGGCACAAGGTTCCTATAAGGGGCTCTAGATGCATGCCTCTGGCATAGGGCTGCTGGGGGGTCTCTACCCAGGGCACCCTACATCAGCCTTTGGGCTGGGGACACCCCTTGGGGTGATGGGTGGTCTTAAGGGACAGGGATGAACTACCCAGTGTGAGCCCAGTCTCTGCTGCTGCATCTTCCAAGCCCCCAGGTCCAATCCTTTGCTCCATCAGAGGGAGAGTGGAGGATAAGCTGTGAGTAACCAGCAGCTGGTGGAGCATTTTGGGGGTTGATATAGCAGGATAGGAGGTCCCAGAACAGAAGATGCCATTTTTTCTCTCTGGCAAGTCCTTACCCTTCTCTGTGCCTCAGTTTCCCCCTCTGTAAAATGGGGGAGAAGACACCAACCTACCTCACAGGGCTCATGTGAAGACCCTGTGGAGCACCTGGAGGGCAACCAGTGCTTTACAAACACGTGCTTCAATTTTAACCTGGAGGGACACACCAGATTCCCAGATTCACAGTGGAGCACAGTGACAACCGCAGCTCAATGTGCCTGCCTCTCCTCCTCTTCCATCACTAGATCCCACTGGGAACAGGTGATGCAGTCAGGGCCTGAGGATGCCCAGGGACCACCATTGTGTTTTGCCCTTCATCCCAAGGGATGAAGCTGTTTTGCTACTGGGGGCTTCTGGCTCTAAATCCACCCTGGGGGCTCCTGAGGCACAGAGAGGTGCCAGAAGGACCTTTCCAAGGCCACTTTATCTCAGCTTCCTGCTGAAAACTCAGGGCAGGGCAGATGCCCAGGTGGGAATGGGTGGCTGGGCTCCACTGGGGACATCGCCAAGCTGCCTTGAGCCTAGATTTGCCAGTGGGCTTCTCTATAACTGATGAATCCTCCCTCTTCTCTTGCTTCCTAAATCCTGCCCTCGCAAAGCAGGGAGCACAGAGCAGGTTATGGGATTGTCCTCCTATTTTATACTAACTCTAAATGACTCCTAACATTCAGGATGTCTGCGGAGGAGGGTCCAAGGGATCTTTTTAGCATCTCACGTTTTCACTGTCCATTCTTGTTTGATCAGTATTTTATAGTTAACACAGTACTGGGTCAAAGAAACACAAACGTATGGAAGATAACGCTAATGACTATTGTTTCCTGTGGAGTAGGATTGAAATAAAAACTCAAGATACCTCACTGTTGCCTGCTTGTTATATCAAAATGACTTAACCTGCAGTATGTGGAAAGAAACCCATTTTCTATGTGACTTGTTCCACATGGGTGAGGAGAGGAGCCGCTCATGGTGATGGAGCGCTGAGAACCGACTCACCTCGGTGCATGGATGGCAGTGCCATCTTCTGCCTTGGCTTGCTGAGGGACCCAGTGCTGCTTCACCCTTTACACCATGGGGGAAATATTGGAGGTCATGGACTGGTTGAGCTCCAAGCTGTGGAGTGTCCTTAAACAAGAACAATTGGTGTTTGCTGATGGCCCCATGCTCGGTGGCAGTGGCTGAAGGGCTCTCCGGCACCTCACCACAATGGTTTCGGTGTAAAGCCCTGCACGCACGCTCTGGCCCTCTCATTTCCTCTCCTGCTGTAGCTGAGCCAGGGGCTGGTGTGTGTCAAGCCCTGAGGCTGCATCTGCAGGGGGATGAGGATGCCAGATCTAGGGAGGAGGAAAGCCTGTGGCACACGGGGCAGGGGGTTAAGCATCGCTCACTGTGGGCTCCAGAGAGGAAACCCACCATCATCCACCAGCTACCACAGGCACTGGCTCTTCTTGTAGAAGGAGAATTTGCCCCCATCCATGAAGCCCTCCACATGGTGCTGCCTGCCCAGGGCTCTGCACATCCACTGGCTGCCCTCTCGCTCGCACCTCTCCATTGTAATTACACCGGGGCTGGATCTCCCACAGGCTCAGGAGCTTTCCCAGAGAGCCAGGGAGGGTTCCCTGCTTCCAGGGGCAGCTGAACTCACCCCAAAACCTGACCCACAACTTCTACCGCACCCATAATTTGTTTGCTGCTGGAAATCGGGCTGGGCTGGGAAGCTTCCTGCTTTGCTTTGCTTTGGTGCTGGTTCTCCCAGAGGGTATCTGGGTGGCAAAGCCACCTCTCCACCCAAAGTGTAACCCCTGCACCACATCTTCAACCAAAAGGAGGACTTTTAGCTGATGGAGGCAGAGCATTAGCAATCTCCTTGTTTCAGACAACTCTGGTGCTGCTATGGTCCATCCCTTCCTGGTTTAGGGCCTGTTGCAATAGGATGAGAGGTGATGGTTTTAAAGGAAAAGAGGGAAGATTCAGGCTGGATGTGAGGAAAAAATTCTTTACAATGAGGGTGGTAAAACACTGGCACAGGCTGCCCAGAGAGGCGGTGGGTGCACTAACCCTGGGGACATTCAAGGCCAGGATGAATGTAGGTTTGGGCAACCTGATCTAGTTGAAGATGTCCCTGCTCATTGCAGAGGGTTGGACCAAATGACCTTTGAAGGTCCCTTCCAACACAATCTATTCTATGATTCTACTCAACCATGCAGCCACTGCAGTCTCCAGGTTACCTTTGGAGCTTGTTTGATAAAACCTGTTTAGCCAAAGCTGTCTCACTCCCCTGGCATTTCCATTGGGCACTGTGCCCAGGAGGAATAGAACCATTGAATCAGCAAGGTTGGAAAAGACCTTTAAGATCATCAAGTCCAACCGTTTCCCAGCACTGTCAAGACCACCACTAACCCATGGCACTGAGGGCCTCATCTACATGGTTTGTGAACACTTCCAGGGTTAGTGTTCAGAGCAGTTCAAGTGGCAGATAACCTCCACCACTGCCCTGGGCAGCGTGTTCCAATGCCTGAGCACCCTTTAAGTGAAGAAATCGTTGCTAATCTCCAGTCTAAACCTCTCCTGGTGCAGATTGAGGCCGTTTCTTCTTGTCCTACCACTTGTTAGTCGGGAGAAGAAACCAACCCTACTGCGCTCCATCCTCCTGCCAGGCACTTGTAGAGAGCCATAAGGTCCCCCCTGAGCCTTCTCCTCTCCAGACTAAACCCCTACAGGTCCCTCACCCGCTCCCCATCACACTGTGCTCCGGGCCCTGCCCCAGCTCCATTGGTGCTCTACCATCACGTCGAAACAAGCCGCGTCCTGCCCGTTCCTACCGCCCGCACAGGGAAGGCGCGACCGCTCCACCACGTCCCGCGGGGCTCAGCGCTGCGCAGTACCGAGGGCGGCCGCAGGGGGGCGCCGCAGCGCCGTTCCGATGCGCTCCGCCGCGCTCCGCCCCGGCGGCGGGACACGCCGCGCAGCCCCGGCGGGTCCGGGCGCTGCAGCCGCCGTGTCCCGTACGGTGAGTACCGCGGGGGGAGCGCGCACCGCGGGGCCGGACAACGCGTGGTGTGGGAACAGATCTCCCCTATAGCATCCTATGGGACACCGCTAACAAGCCCCTGCGTACGGAGCCCCGTGCTGCCGGTATGGGGCCGGCGGGACGGGCACGTTTGTTTCTCGTCCCCTGGGAAAGCGGAGGCAGGAGGAAAGCGGCGGTGAGGGTTGAGGGTTGTCCGGTTGCCGTTGGAGACCCAATGGGGCAGCGGGCATGCGGGGGCCAGGCTGGGGACATGTAGCACCCTGGGATCCTCGTCCCATTGCCAGACACCTGGGGATGCTTCTTCCCCCTGGGTGCCCTTGATCTATTGCACACCCTTTGGGATCCTTTTCCCTATTGCGTGCCCCTTGGGATCCTTCACCCTACTGCATGTCCCTTGGGGTCCTTGACCCATTGCACACCCCTTGCAGTCCTTCTCTTGACTGTGTACCCCTTGGGATCCTTCTCACCCCTGCATGCCCCTTGGGGTCCTTAACCCAATTGCACACCTTTTGGGATCCTTCTCCCCCTTGCATGCAGCTTGGCATCCCACTACTATTCCACACACGCAATTTCACCTGTATTCAGCCGCTTGTGACTGTCGTGGCATCTCAGGCCTTGGCGGGGAGGTGCTGTGGGTCTGAGTCCCCGTGTGGCTGGAGCAGTTCCATGCTGACTTGTAACTTTAGCAGAGAAAACTCAGGGGAGTTCGCTGCTTGCTTGGGAAGTGCTTATTTTCAGCACTCTCCAGGATCAGTTAATTATCGCAGGAAAAGAATCATTGCTAAGATCTTATAATTAGGCAGCCTACGGAGACTGTGCTGCATAGGAGGCAGCAGAAAGCAAACGCTCTTTGTGAATGTTTCTTGCGTGTGTGTGTGTGTGTGAATAGAGCTGCCCGGGCAGAGGGCTGGAATTTGTACTTGCGCATTGCCTGAGAGCTGATGCACGTTGGTGGCTCAAACCCTGCAAAATAATAGGGGAAAAAAGAAGTAAGAGAAGCAAATGTGCTAAAAGGGCTCCTGTTGTTCTTGTAGAATTGAGTCCTAATCAGTGTAATTTGTTTGTGGAGCTAGAACTGCCTTTAGGACAAACTGTTAGTTCATCTCTGCAGGACTGCCTTTATACCTGGGTTGAATGACCCTTGGGCTGTGGGGTCCAGGGTGCTACCACAGAGTGCCTGTTGCTAATAATAACATGGTAAGGAGTTTACCTGCTTTGATCCGGCTAAAGACAGCACCGGGGCTGGCATCGACATTATCAGCCTCCAATCCATCTCTAGATTAGATGGATAAAACTCACACAAGAAAAAGCCGGGCTCTGAAGCAAAGACTTGATCCCGAATGGGGGCTCTGACACTGAATGGGGTCTGGGCTCTGCCTCAGCGGCAGGGATGGGATCTGCAGAGGGGCAGAATTTGGAGCCAAGGAGCGCACGTCAAAGCTGCTGTGTCCAGGGTGTTCTCATTTCCTTTGCTCTCTCAGTTATAATTTGTTCCATATTGCAGTGCCGGGCGGCCTCTCCCTCCGCTCGCAGCATCCAGGCTGCGGTGGTTGCCATTAGAGCAGTGGTTTCCATCCAAAAAATAAAGGGAAAAAGAAAAGGGAGGTTTTCCAAACAGAGATGTGGGGAAACAGCTTCTGTGGTGGCCACTCTGGCATGGCTGTAGCTGAAATCTCACCGCCCATCCATGCAAAGCTGCGTCTGCCCCAGGGAAATTCCAGGAGATTAAAGAAGTGGTTTAATAGTGGTGCTGCTCTTCCCAAAAGGGAGTGAGATGACCTGGTAGCTACAGGTTGCTTGGCTTGATAGCATCCCCGTGGGGAGAAGAGAGAGGCTCAGGCTTTGATTGATGAAAGACTTCAGCACCAGGAATAAATTCCTGCTGTCCAATGTGGCTTTATGGAAAATAACTCTTGGCACGTAGGAATGATTTCAGTCTCCGATGTGAGAGGTGACTTTCTGGCTGTAATACAATTTTACAAGGCATTTGAGTTATGTGAGGTGATATTCTTGTAAAAACCTGCACTTTTCAGTATTAAACCCAGTCCAGGCCAGTATTTAGAGCTGACATTGTACGATGTCAAGAAAGCCGGTATGAAATAAACCCGATTCATTTCAAAGGCAGTTATCAGAGGAGATTATCACTGCCGGGCACTGCTAGCTGGTTGCATGCCCTCGGTGTTTCAGTGCTTTTATCACTAAGATGGAAAGAGATAGAAATGATTGCTGGAAAATCCTGGGGCTGACCCAGAGCAGCACAACGTTAATAGCTTGGGCAAATCTGGATGGTAAACTGGGCAAGTAAAAGGCTTCCTAACTGGAGCCAAATGGAAATTGGAAGTCTTTTTGCACCCAAGAATAATAACTGGAGTTGTACGTGTTTTCCTGGCCCTGATCTGGATGATCCATTTTCAGCAGGAGCTGGGAGAGGCAGCACAGGGATGCATTCCCTCCTCCAGCAGGAGCTGCCTTGGGGGGTGGCTGTGTGTGTCCGTCCTGATTTCCAGGCTGGAGAACTGAATGTTTTCCAGGATTAATGGGAAATTTTGCTCTGGAAAAACGCGGCAGTTATGCGCTTTTTTGATCAGGGTGCTATCAGAACTGGGTTTGGGCTGATGGCAGCCAAACCCCATCTCTCCATCCCAGTGGAGATGTGGAAACTGCAGGGAAGGGACTGAGGGACTGCGGAAAGCGTCTTACAGTAAGAGATGAGATGGCCATTGCCTTAATCTCCTCATAAATCAAACCAAAGAGCAACAAGAGTGGCTTGATTAAAGCACCTAAATACTCTCGCAGAGGAGAAAATACATGGTAGCCAAAAGCTTGTTAATTGAGCAGAGAAAAGCATGACAAGAATCAATGTCTGGCAGTTGAAGGCAGACACACTGGTAATAAGGCATAAATATTTAACCTGTGGGAGCAATTAATCATCAGAAGACACGGCGAGCAGCAGAGGTGGGATCAGCATCTCTTTGCCTTTAGCATCATGACCCATCACCTTGCAGTTTCTCCCATAGCCCCAGTGCGGGCAAGCAAGAAGGGCTGGATCAAACTGGCACTAAGGCCCTGACGAAGTGATTTAATGAGATGGTGCATTTTCAATCGCAGCAGAGCAGCAGAAAAGGAGTGTTTCTTGTGTCCTGCTGGCTCTTTCTGAGAGACACCCCTGAAATCACTGCAGGCACTTTGCAGGCACTTCTTTTCTCTTTCCCTTTGGTTACCAGTGAGCATGTTCTTGCAGATCTGTGCTGGGAGTGTGAGGGGATGGTGCTTGGTGGTTCTCCTCAATGTCCGGCAGAATAAACTGAGATTCAAGGAAAACAGATCCTGATGAGCATTCCAGCATGCTGTGGCTGAAGGGGGAAGGAGCTGGTCCAGGACTCATTGTCCATCCATGGGTGAGAGGGTCCCCAGCCTGGCATCCTTGGGGACGTGAATGCATGAGAGAAGGAGATGAAGGTCATGGGGTTGCCACTGGTCCCATCTCTTTGCCTTTCCTTTCCCATAGCATTTCTTTTCCTCTAGATGTTCTCTCTTGTCTCTTTGCGATGAGCATCGCTGTGGCTGGGTTTGCTCCATCTCACCCCCAAAGCTGCCACGTTCCTGCTGCGATGGAGCCTGAGCTTGGGGCTGGTCTGGACTTCCCCATATGTGTTTGGATGAACATGTGCAAGCACATGCGTCACCAGGCATGCATCCCCTAAGGCAATGTGCCCCCTTCATCCCAGATGTCAGCAGCTTGTGCTTGGGCTGTTTGATTTGAGGCAGGGGGAATGTAGTGGGATGCTGAGCCATAGGGGATATATACATGGTTCAGTAGTCTGCATGCAAAAGTGATGCGCATCAGGAGAAGAGTCATAGTATCTCTGCACCCTCCAAGGCCACCACACTCTGAGCAGCTGATGTCTGTGGGCAGCCCATGATCGCTTCTCTTCCTCTTACAGAGACACAACGGGTGCCCACCCAGGACAATGCATGACAGGGGAGAAGGCTCGTTTTAAGAAAGAGGATGAATGGAAGGAAAAAAGGCACGTGAGAAGGATGGCAAGGTAAGGGGAGGCTTTGCCGGGGCACTGGTTGGAGCTGGTGGGAAGGAGCTGCTCACCCATGGTGGGAGCAGGAACCTCAGGGCCAGCAAGAAAATCCCTGTTGGTTGCAGTTAGTTGCTGTGATGGAAGGACATGTGGTGGCCATGTGGATACCGAAAGCATTTGTCATAGCTCTGCAGGGTAAATACAGACAGTGCTGGCCATGGAAAATAGCTGGGTTTGGTGTGGTCAGGCGCAGCATGTGAAGAGGTGAAGGATCCCACTGGGAGGCAGTCACAGGCTTTTGGCTAATTCCTGTGTAGTCCTTAGCAGAGGTGTCACTGGATGCTGAAGAAAGGGGCTCTTTGGAAGGTCTGAGTCATGCTTCACAGCTGCAGGCGTGTGTCCTCCGGTGAGGCTGCCTGAAGCAAGGAGACAGCTTGCCTGAGCTGGGAGGTCCAGAAGCACACATCCCATCAACCTGAAGATGTTAATACCCTTAGCAGCTTGTCCGCAGGTAGCTGGGTCCAGCTGGAGCATCCCTGCTCTCACAGCAGGACCCAATGGTATTGCATGCACCAGTTTTCTCTTTAACCTCCTTGGAGATTCCCGTGACCAGCACGCCTGAACACATGGATGTGGGAAGAGCCCATTCATTATCATTGCATCCATTAGAGCCCTCGGGGGGATTAAGACCATGTTGTCTTTGTGAGAAGGTGACCTGGGCTGGTGCCTGGTAAAATCACACTGATGTTACTCCAGATGTTGAAAAATGGGATGACCAGGCTGGAAGATTCTCCCAATCCAGGCTTCTTATTTTTATCCCATAAAATGCCTTCTCCCTGCACTCTGTAGAAGCTGCGTTGGATCGAAAGAGCAGGAAAATAGCTGAGCTATAAATAACATAGTCACAACGAGGCAGGGACCCGCAAGCAGCGAGGATGGTGTCTCAGTCTGTGATGTGGACTTGGAGGAATGGACTAGGAGGAATGGTTTTATCACCAGCAGATATTAAAAGGTTCTCCTTTGCGCTGGAGGTAGTTCAGGGCAGAGGAGATTAAATCTGCAAGCTGAAAACAGTGATTTGATGACAAAGGGTTGTCTTTTGCATCCTTGATGGCAAGGTCTCACAGGGACACCGGGTGGTTTTGGTCTGGTTGATGTTAATGAGGGCTGATGGTGCTGTGCTAACAACCTGGGGTAGCTATTCCTGAACCTGACTCTGTCAGTGCCCTGACCTGCTTCCCAGGTCGGGTCTGCCCTGGTGCTCCTGGGAGGTGGCACAGATCAAGGACATCAAGCAGACATCAAGGGATGTCCCCAGGGGTGTCCCCAGTGGGAGCAGCAGCCTTGGAGGAGGAGCAGCAGTGTGGGGAGAGCCATAGCTTTAACCCCATCCCTTGGGATGCAGGATCGCACAGCTCCCAGGCACATCCTGCGGCCTCAGCTCTTGCTGGTGCCTCAGTTTCCCCATCTGCAGCATTCAGTGGGTGCCTGGTTCTGTGACGGGAAGATGCACACCCCGCAGAAATCCTCTGCGCGCAGCAGGGAGCTTGTTTCTGGGTTAGAAGGTGACCTCTTCTGTTAGCAGCAGGGACACGTTTTCTTCCTGAATTAGATGGTGGTTTGGAGGCTTTCCAGGCCCAACATCATTCTGCTTGATAGTGCTGGGTTTGCTCCGGTGGCACAATCCTGCCCGAGCAAGGCTGCAGATGCAGAAAGCTGCTGGTGTCCCACATCTCCCTGGCATACACTGCTGGATCATGCATCAGGGTTGCTCCGATAGCTGGGGATGAGACGGTTTGGTGTCCTCCGGTGCTGTTCCTTGCGTGCAGGATGCGTGTTATAAATGTGGAGGTGAAGGAAATCCCTGTCCTGTTGGAATTGGGAATGCTGAAGTTGTCTTTCCACACCTTTCCCACCAGCGGCTCATGATGCAGCCAGTGATGCTATCAGTGCTGTGCAAGTGCCGGGTGTTGTGCGTCCAGGATGTGATTTCAGAGCTGGCCCCAGATGTTGACAGTGACATCTGGCACTATCTGCCTAAAGCCAGAAGAGCACTTTGGTTTCCAGCCTGTTCCTAGGGATGAGGTGCACCAGGAGCTTTTGCCTGGCCACGGTTCCATGGCCCTATCTCCCCTGCCCCAAGCAGCCCTGCCCTGGCTAATGTGACAAGGTCAGCCTTTGTCAGTGATGCCACTATGTGCTTTAGTGTCCTACACAAACAAGCAGCAGCCAAGGGGTTTGCCAGAGTCAGGCTGGTTTTGGAAGGTTGATCAAAGCCCATTTTCACCCTGTGCCTCCCAGGGAGCAAAAGCATTTAGCAGTGACCTCAGTGATTGAATTCCCACTTCAGCTTTCTGTTTCACCTCTAAATTAATGAGATTGCTCCGTAAACTCGTTAGTGGAAGTAACTCCTGGCGCCTTGGCTCCTGACCAGGATGGACCACGCCAAGTCCTGGGTTCTGCTCTCCTCCTATTGCATTTTGCTTGGGTAAGAGGGACCTCAATACACACAATGGAGGAGGAATTTGGGGCTGCTCCAGCTACATTTGCAGGGACAGATCCATCCCGGGGTAACTGTGCTGACATCAAGGACCTCGGCTGCTGGTGTTTTGGGATGCACAGGGGAAATGTCCTTCCCTTGCTGCTGTCCCTTTCCACTTTGGAGGCGACGGCAGCTCCTCCATGGCCACCAGCTGCTGCTTCCATGTTTGGAAGCCTCCAAACCACTGACTTCCCTTTTTCCTCTTCCCTACTCAGCCACGCTCCGCAATGACCTCACGCACCATGTTTTATGGCTCCTCCTCCACCATGGCCCCACCATCCAAGAACCGTCTGAAGCGCCAGAGCCGGATTTTCTCCCAAGTCTTGTACCGGACACTGAGCTACAAGGACCGGAGCTCAGCATCTTCTTCCCCAGCACCCAATGAGGATGACCCAGCCGAGCTCTCCACCCAGCTCTCGGTCCCTGGCATCCTGAAGATCTTTGGGGGTAACATCTGTGCGGGCACCAACTACAAGAGCGTGCTGGTGACGGGCAGCTCGGGCGCACGGGAGCTGGTGAAGGAAGCGCTGGAGCGCTATGGGCTGAGCCAGCTCAGCGCCGGGCAGTACGCGCTGTGCGATGTGATCGGGAGGTTCGAGGGCCCCGATAAGCAGTGGCAAACGGAGGGGCTGAGGGTGCTCGGTGACCATGAGAAGCCGCTGCTCATCCAGGACCTGTGGAAGCCCAGGGAGGGCTTCTCCCGGCGCCTGGAGCTGCGCAAGAGGGCAGAAGTGGAGGAGATGGCAGCCAGGGATGTGGACACCACCACTGCAGGTCAGAGCTGGGTGTGGGATAGGGAGAGGGTGCAGGGAGATGCAATCCTCCCCAGGCATCCCATACCAGCAGCTTCGGCATGTTTTGGGAATGGGAGGTGGCGCAAGTGGGAGGGCAGCCACATTTTAGCTGCAAGGCTTCTGGGTAGGGTTGATACTCAGTGCTCTCCTGCATAGATTTGGTACCCCAGCCAGTTTAGGGGCTTATACAGATCCTTACTTGCAGCTAGGCAGCAGCAGCGAGAGCATCCGTGTGGCCCACTCTTCCCATCACTGTGCAGCAGCATCATGGTGTCCCGTGCTTTGGTGCAGCTTCGTGCCTGGCTCTTCTGCACCTCCATCTCCCTATGGGCATCCCTCAGGCAAATCTGCAGGAGCAATTAGGCAAGATGAAAAGCTAATGGAGAGTAATCTAGGACAGGAGAGCTCCTTTCAGAAGTAGCTGATGAGTCTAAGGCTGGCAGGAGGAGATAAGTGCATCATTAGGAGCCAGCAGGTTAATAAGTGACCCTGGTAATGAAGTTTTCCTCCTCCCACCCTCAGATAAAAGCCCCACAAGGATAAGGGTAGAAAGGTTTAAAACCAGGTTTTTAATAGCATGATGCTCTTGATGGGTCTGACCTGCTGATGAAAGGATCTGGATCCAGCTTGGGAGGTTTTGCTGGGATGGGCACTAAGTGGCTCCTCACATCTGTAGCAAGGAGTTGTGATTGTCAGAAATAGCCTAATGATGAGGCAGGTTTACCCCATGTGCTCAACAAACAGGAGCCAAGGTTGCCCCCAGCAGCAGCAGAGCAAATGGCCCGACCTGTCCCATGGCAGTGGGGATGGGGCTCCTTTCCAATGTGCTCTAATGAGGGCTGGAAGGAGACCAGGCACATGGAATGAAGGAAACCAGAGAGAGCAGAGGCTGCTGGAGCCCCATCAGCTGCAATTTGCAATTGCAGTTTTGCCTGGGTGCCCCAAAATCTGAGTGTGGAGCTACAGCTTTAGGGGTTGCTTGTGTTGTGAGGAGGTCACCATCAGCATGGGGGGCTTGGGATTGGGTTCACCTCCTGTCTTGGAATGAAGGAGCAGTAGGAAAACAACCCCCAGGCCTTGTATTAATGCTGTGCAGGGTGGTCCATGGGCTGCCAGTGGTGAGACAGAGCTGCCTCTATCCCTTGCTGTGTGCAATCCATGGAGGGGATGCTACAGGTCCCAGCTCATTGTATGTGTGATAGAAAGAGGCTGCTGCTGCCAGCACCTGGACCAGGGAGGGAGCTGCAGAGGTGGATGCTCTTCATCTCTTTCTTCAGCCAGGATCAGAGAGACCTTAAGCACTTTGGGACAGCGGTGACTCTAAAAACAGCATCTTTTGGATAGAGGAAAGGGCAAGAGTCAAGCACAATGGTTACAGCACACGGTGGGGAGGGCCACGTGGCAGCTCCCCGCCTGAACCCAGGGTCATATCAGCTCTTGGCCTCAAATCCTCCCCCTTGGATGCAGTGTTCCTACCCATGCCCTGGGTGGGCTGGCAGTGATGGGGAGGACAAGGCTCCCACACAGGCTGGGGCAGCAGCAGGATCCAGACTGCCTGGTGCAGAAGCAGGCAGCCCCGAGCTGGCCTGGGCTCAGCAGCCTGCAGTGATTGCTGATGAAGGAGCAGTTTCTGATGGGATCGCGTGCCCTGGATCTGGAAATGAGCCCGTTATGCTTTCAGTGTGGGTATCACTTCATTTGTTTCAGCACTGCTGGGTGGGGTGGTGGAAGTGCTCCATTTTTTAAACCTTTGAGCATTTTCCATAGCTGACCAAGCTCTTCCGAGACACAAAACCTACACCCACATTTGTTTAGGCTATTTGCTCTGCAGACTCACAGCCCTTACTCATCTTACCTATTAAAAGCTCACTCCTGCAGTCCTTTCTTTCAGTGGCATGAGCCTTACCCTATGCTGATGGCTGGGACCCACACCTTCCCACCCCATCAACAAGCTTCTGGCAATGATGCAGCATGTCTGGGGGAAGTATCTGCTTCCCCCTCATCCAGCATCCCAAAAAGACATGAACCCCCTGGTGCGATGGGTACCGACTGTGAGTGCCTCCACCAGGGTCACCCTTGTCACCAGCCCCAAACTAGTAAAGGTTCCCTTGCCAAGCATCAGCTGCCTGCCCAGGGTGAGGAAAAACGCACTGGTGTGGAAAACACAGCATCTGTGCAAACATTAAAGGGACTTCGGGCTTGCAGCTCCCTAGAAAATGAAGCAGGGATGCTGCAAAGCAGGATCCCTAGGGAAATACCTGCAGCGTCCTTACCCCCATTGAGCATCACTGGAGCTGCAGGACTGGGACCCCTGGTGTCACACAGGCTGGTGCACTGCTTCCTGCCCTGCTGCTGAGCTGGTGGAAAGGAGGAAGCCCCCACACCCATCCATAATCTATTAGCACATAGCTCAGGTGTTTTATCTGCTGGGTTACCCATTATCCTAATCAGTTTATTAGCTGCTTCCCACTGGGAAGGAAGGTGCTTGCTCCTCGTGCCACTGATTAGCAGCAGCACAGGTGGAGCAGCTCTGCAGTAAAGGAGGCAGATTCCCTCTCATACCTCTACCCTCAGCCCCACTCCTTTTGGGGAGCAACGAGGCAGTGGTTAGGGAGCATCGGGGGAGAACACCCACAAACCAGAGGTGCAGCACTTGGCATCTTTATGACATTCATCTTCCAAGCCAGCCCCATTTTGCGCCATGTCCTGTGCTTGCTGAGGCTTTCCCAGAGGCTGGAGAAAGAAATGCATGCACAACTCGAGAAACTTAGGAGTTAAGCCTATAAAAGATGCTCTGTCAGGTGCCTTCGAGGATCTGGCTTTGATATACCTTAGCACAACCGCATCCAGGGAAGATTCCCTGCAGGATCTGAGTAGCAATTACATTAGGAAGGACCAGCCTGGTGTCAGCCCCTCCTGGGTAAATTCAAAGCATTTCTTCTTCCCTGGGGCTCCTGGAGTTCTTTGTTGACTGATTTATTTCCAACCAGGGAAAGGGAACATCATCCCTAGGCTGAAAAGAGGCAGATCCTGGTCAACATCCCAGGCACCACAACCAACAGGTTTTCCCCTGGGATGCAGGATGGGTTTAGAGGCAGCAGCTCAGTGGGGTCTGGTGGGTGCTGGCCAGGGGTGCCCTGTTCTTCCTAAGGGATAGGGTGCGATCCTGCCCCTTTCCCATCCACATCACCATGTGGCTTCAGCAGTTCTGCGCTGGAGATGCTCGTGCAGTGTTTCGGGTGGGATAATCTGCACATGCTTGGGAAGAGAAAGCAGGACCAGACGACTGGAAAAAAGCCTTGTCCCGGTTTATGGAGGGACTTTGTTATGCTCAGGAAAAGAGCTGTGTTTATCTTTCCTGGGCAGCTCCGGGGTTAGCGGGGAGCCTGTGACGGGGGCCCTATCAGCACTGAAAAAGCAGCTTTTTCCTACACGAAACAAATACAGAAGCTTCCTTTCCCCTAGATAAGGGACCAGTGATGGCGTCTCCCTCTGGGTGGTGGGCCCCAATCCTGGCACCCCCCCTCTGTCCCAATGGAATGAGCTCCAGCTCCCCAGGATCCAGCCCTTCTCCTCCATCACTTCCATAGCCAGGCATTGCCCAACCATCCTTCATCCCTTTGGTCCATTTCCATGCTGTGGGGTGGGGATGGGGCTCCTGGGGTGGAGCCAAGGCCTCCTGCTGACACATTTGGGGTGACATTTGGCATCCCCAGTGGCACATTTTGGGCTTGTTGCACTCCCTGGATTTCACATCAGTGGGACACAGGCATCCCAGTGCTGTGCTGCTGGCTGTGATGGGGACATGAGCCGAGCCGATTGCCTTTTAAAGAAGGACACAGGGCACTGGACCGCTCGGGTGGCTTGGCTGTGCCTTGCCTTAATCCCAAGGCATGTAAACAGCAGGGGCTATTTTCTCCCTCTCTCACCACCCCCCCCATCCCCATCTCTTTCATTTTCCCAGCAATGGAGCACTTGCTTTAAAACAAACAAACACAGAGATGTATTTCAGAACCAGCAGCCCATTCCTCACCAAATAAGGCCGATGGCATTTTTGGGTCTGAGCTTGTGAGTGTCCCTTTAAGCAGCCCTGGGCATCAGGCTCTGCTCTGCCATCCCCAAATCCCGCTGCTTGTCCCCAGATCTCACTGGCCGAAGCCTGCTCGCTGGTCGGCTGAGCCATAAACGGGGCTCTGGCTCTGTGCTGCACTGATGCTGCTGCAGTGCTGCTTCCACAGGCAAATCCTTTAGGCTTTTCCCCCTCTCTTCGTCCTCCCTGAATGCCAGCGACCTGCTCCCAGAAGGCTGCCCACCCCAGGTACGAGCATTGCCCATCGGACCCCCAGCTTGTCCTGCAGAGCTTGAGCCACGCTTGCAGCACAGAGGGGTCTTTGGGGACTCCCCTAGGGGTGGGGATGCCACTCGAGGGGCTGCTTTGGCAGCTCGGTCAGGCCTATTCATTCGCTTCAGCTCCCATTATTCCTCTTGCAGACAGCTCTGCCCGAATGGATGTTTGGGAGAAGTTAATTACAGCTTCTCCTGCAGCAGGCAGCGGGCAGGCTCCACTGCAGATCCAGCTCCCATGCCTGATGATGCTTGGGGTGGGGGCCGGGGGGGGGCCTCCCTATAGCTCCTAAAAAGCAGTATCCAGGCTCTTATTGAGCTGAATTTCTTTCTAGCAGAGATTTCCTCTCTCCCCTCAGCCCTGGCAGTGTGAGGGATGCTGAGGATGCTGAGCCCAGCCTGGCTGCCCCCGGTCAGTGGGGTTTGGGGACCAGGAAGTGCTGGGACACCCTCTTTGTGGTGACAGCATTGGAGTGAAACTCTCTACGTTGGTGTCCTGGTGTCACCCTTCAGGAGGACAGGGAAACCAGGAGACACCAATCCGGGGCTGGGGCGGGGGGGGAATGGGATGCTTTGAGCCACTCCGAGCTCCTGCATCCCCCCTACCATAGGGTGCTGCGGTACCCGGGGGGGACGGGCGGGCGTCGGGGGCTGATGCTGCTCTTTCCCCCCCCCCTCCCCATCCCCGCAGGCATCAACGCCCAGGCGCGGAAGCTGCAGCGGCACCGGGCGCGGGGGGCCCGGCGGGCACCGGCGGGGGCTGAGCGACGCGGGCCCCCCCCGGCCCTGCGGCGCAGCCTCAGCGAGACCAGCCTGGGCATCCCGGCCCGGAGAGTCGGTACCGGAGTCGGTCCTGGGGCCGGTGCCGGGGAGCGGGTCCAGCGGCACTGCTCCACCCTGCCCGGGAGCCCGGCGGCGGCGCGGAGCAGCGGCGGCAGCGGCAGCAGCAGCAGCATGCGGTACTCCCTCTACCAGTCCCCGCACCTCCTGCTCCTGCAGGGCTACAGCCAGCAGCATGTAAGCACCGCGCCGCCTCCCTGCGCACCCCCCTGCACCCCCCCGGCACCCCTCTCCGCTTTCGTCCCATCACCCCTTAAAGCCTCGGGGAACGGGGGGACTGCTTGCATGGCCGGAGCTGCTGGGGTGGTGGCGTGGAAGAGCATCCTTTAGAGCCAGCTTGGGACTTGCAGCGTTGTCACCAAGTCTGTCCTCAAGCTTGTACCCAGGCGCTGGGGGTGCAGAGCGAGGACCCCCGGGTAGCATCCCAGAGGGATGAGGAAGCAGCATCACTGGCCTGGCACAAGGAAGGTCCGGTTTTGCGGGTGATGGTTGAGATGCCCAGTCCCCTGTCTGGTTGCTTCGTTAGTGGCAAATGCAATGAGACAGCGAGGAGACAGAGTGTCTGGGAGCCCCTGGTCCCAAATGCTGGAGGCACTTGGAGAACTGGAAAGAACTGGAATGCCTTTTGTAGTTACTGGCTAGTTTGTCCCCGTTGGGAATCAGGCTGTGCCAAGGTTTCTGCAGGGTGACATTGGTACTGCAGCCATCCCGTTAGTACAGCTGGGGAAACTGAGGCAAAGGGGAGGTTATGAGAGCTGCTTTGGAGCAGGCTGGAGAGTAAGGCAGGGCAGGAAGCCGCTGCTCTGACTGTGTCCCATTGTCCTCCCGCGCTGGGGGATGCGTGCATTGCTGCAGGAGAAAGTGGGAAGGACAAGTAGCTGGGAGAAGGAGGTGAGAGATGGAGGGAGAGCTCCTTCTGCCCAAAGCAGCCCCATTCACTGCATGCCCAAAGTTACTGTCCCTATTTATTAGCGTGGCCAAAGCTGGGATTGCTGCAGTCCTGCTCAGCATAGTAGAGAGAAATGCGTTTCTGCCATGCAAAGGTGCAGGGGACAGGGGGATAGCTGGGAACAACGGGATGCTGCAGCACCCACTGCATGACAGAGAGGAGGGTCCCTTTTTCCCCTCCATCCCGGGCTCACGCCGTGTCTCCCTGCTTGGCAGGACAGCTTGGTTTACCTGCTGAACCGCGAGCAGCACACGGTGGGCCAGAGGACGCAGGCGAGCAAGCCCAGCATCAGCCTGTCAGCCCCCGACATCCTGCCCCTGCACTGCACCATCAGGAAGCTCCGACCTTCCCGGCATTGCTCAGACGAGAAGCTGGTGCTGGAGCCCATCGCCGGTGCCGGCGTCTCCGTTAACTTCACCGAGGTGGCCCGGACGGTCGTGCTGCAACACGGGGACCTCCTCTCCCTCGGTCTCTACTACCTGCTCCTCTATAAGGACCCCATGAAGGCGCAGCCGCTGCCAGCACAGACCTTGCTGAGGCTTCGAGCCTTGCACCCCGCTGTCCCCGAGGTTCCCCCTGTCTGCAGGGCATGCGGCAGCCTGCTGAGGGACCCCGCCAACAAAAAGAGGGGTCCATCGCCTGCTGCTGGCCCCAGGGCACCCCGCAGGAAGCTGCTGCTGGAGTTCGAGCCGGCGGCTGAGGATGTGCTGCTGCGGCGCATCATGACCCTGATCGAGCCCGCTGGGGATGACCACAAGCTGACACCCGCCTTCCTGCTCTGCCTCTGCATCCAGCACTCGGCCACCAGCTTCGAGCCGGGAGACTTCGGGCAGCTGCTGCTCAAAGTGGCCAAAATGATCCAGAGGACGGTGTGGGTCAGTCAGCGGTGGGATGGGGGTGCTGGTGGGGTGAGGGTGCTGCTGATGCCCCCCGCAAGAAGGCAGTGAGTGCTGGTTGAGTGATGCTCGTGCCACCCCATCCCACTGGGTTTCACTTTGCTTTTCCCTTCTCTCCCTGCCCAGGAGCGGACACGGGAGCTGGCCGAAAAGCAGTCCCAGCAGTAAGTGCAGCCTCCTGCTTTGCCTTGTGTTGACCCTAAATGGGGAGAATTCAACCCATTTCTTCCTCCATGAGCGAGAGGAGTCTGTGGCTGGCTAAAGCCACCTTTAAAGTGCCTGACGGCACTGATGCACACTGAGTTTTCCTGCTTAATCCCATGCATTCAGCTCCTGTTTCTTTTGCCACGTTGCCTACAAAGCTCCTACTTGGAAACGTGTAGGGCTGGAAAAGCAGGAAAGCTTGCTGCAGGAATAGGACCTGCAGCAGCTCTGGGGTCTTCTCTGATCCAAAACCTGGCCAAGGCTTTGCACATGTGGCTTCAGAATTCCTAAGGGATATAGCAGGGATGGCCCCGGTGCAGGGTCTCACACCCTTAATGCTGAAGACCTCTCTGTGGAGTATAAACAGGGCTGATGTTGCAGTGTGCATCCAGGGATGGTGGCACAGGGATGGGGAGCACCACTCTGGGGCCATCACAGCAGCGTGGGGGGCTGCCTTCCCAGCCACTTCCAAGATCCAGGCTCCAAAGCAGCATCTGGAGAGACTGCTGGTGCTTGCTGCAAGCTCTCCTCTAGGATGAGCTCCCGCGGATGCTTCCCAGGCCTTCCCTAGAGCAGGAAAAAGCAGTTGGGCAACTTCCCAGATGCTTCTTATTTAGTCAGTTTTATTTTTGAGCAGCCCCGTGCGGGCGGGCTGGGTTCAACCGTCCGGAGCTGGCAGGAACAGCACATACTCCTTGGGGAGAGCCATGAGTAGTTACTGCAGTTCAGCTCTATGAAGGGCAGTCTCACCTGAAAGTGGCACCCCGCAAAGATGAAGCAGCCCTCGGCCACCCTGGTCCCCGCGTGGTCCTCTTTGCCATCCCACGGAGCAGGAGCCACCAGATCACTGCTTGTAAAGGGTCTTCCTTAGGGGGATGCTGGGCTTGTGGGTGAGGGGATGCAGAAGCTCTTTGGCATTGGCCCAGGCTGGATGTTTTCTCCCCAGAAGCTGGAGTGGGGATGCTGAGGAGCAGCAGCCATAATGCTCATTGTGTCTCCCCAGCCAGGATCCTGCCACCCTATCCCACTTCTCCATCACTGACCTTCTCCCAGACCTGCAGCACATCCTCTTCTGGATGGCCAATGCTATTGAGATCCTTTACTTCATCCAGCAGAAATCACCCACCTATATCCAGAGCATGGAGGAGGAACTGGACATCAAAGGTAAAGCTGGACACAGCACCCTGCTTGCTTCTCCAGCCCGAGTGCCTTTGCTGTGCTAATCCCCGGTTGCAACCAGTGGTCAGTGCCACTGAGATGCTCCTTTAACCCCCCATAATCCTCATCAGCAGGGACCTCTCTGCAGTGCAAACTGGGATAATCCGTGCAGGAGGAGCAGCCTCACATCATGCAGTGGTGCTGCTCAGCTTCAGGGCCAGATTGTGTTGTATTCACAGCCAAGCCTCTGCTTTCCACAATGGCAGCTTGTGGTTAGTGCTTTGGGGGCAGCTTTTTGCCCCCTGGCTGCTGGATTTGCAGGCAGAATTGGTCACTGGTGAGCCTGTGTTAGTGCCAGCCAAAATGAAAGACAGAACATAAGGAAAAAGGGGTTAAATGACCCTCAGAAACCTTGTGGTTTATGCAGCAAGTAAAAACCTATAAGCCAGCAGGCTGCTGGAAGATGGGGTACATCCGTGGGCTGAGACCACCATGCTGCGGTACTGGGCTGTGCTGCCATGGCTCTTTGCCGCTATTGAGGGATGCCACAGTGGTGATGCCAGCCTGGAAGCACCAATAACATCACCCTGGGAATTTGGGAGTAGTGAATTCAGTCCGTTTCACTGCTGCAGATTCATTCCCTATCCTCCTCTCTGTCCCGTAGGCTCCAAGGAGTCTCTTTTCTCCTCGACCATCACAGCCAGCGAGGAGGCAATGACGGTGCTGGAGGAGGTGATCATGTACACCTTCCAGCAGTGTGTCTACTACATCTCCAAGGTATGTGCTCGCAGGGAGGGGAGCAGCATCCCATAGGGCTGGCACAAGCATCCCCAGCAGCTCCTGCTCTGTGCAGAAGGTTTCTTTAAGCTTTTACGTCCTGGCAGTTGTACCACGTTGAGGTGTTTTCCTTTGGGCTGAAATGTCCTGATTTCTGGTCACAGCCCAGGAGAAGGATTGAATTACTGCAGCGTGTTTCCTTGCCTGCAGTGCAGCGGCTCAGGGGAGGCGTTTGGGGAGAGCTGCTTGGCTCCGGCCAGCGTGGCATAATGGTGTGATTCAGGGTGTGATGGAAAGGGGCCCCTGGACCGTCGCCGTTGGACCGCAAGAGCCAGGCAGCATCGGGAGCAGGGAACAGAGCGGGCAGTGTGAGGCAGAAGAAAGGCTGCTGTGTGCTGGTGTCAGCACGCAGGGACGCAGGCATTGCTCACCTTCCCCTTACCAGGAATGGATGCTAGGTGTTGCTCTCGTGTTTAATCCATAGGGAAAGGTCATCCCCATCAGTTCTGGTTTTTCTTTCACCCTTGTTCCCAGCCCTGGTTCAGCTCAGTTTTCAGACCCCTTTAGCTGAGCTGTCCCATGCTGTCACCTCCGACTGTTAAAAGTGATAAAACCATTCATTTTTATATTTGCTTAATATTTATATGTAATTTAAATATATCCTTGTGCAACACTGGGGCACATTGAGGCAGGGGGGAGCCAGAGCAACCCCTTATCACAGCAGCACCTCACTTGCCTTGTGGAGGTGAGGGGGGTTGGAAGGGTTTGGCTTATGGAAAGGAAAAGAAGGGCAAAAGAAGCAGGATCATTGTGGTGTGAATTGACCTCTCTCTGCAGTGTCTGTACGTGTCTCTCCCTGTGCTGTTGGAATGCAACCCCTTCCAGAACGAGTGCAGGGAGAGCTGGCGTGCGAACCCATCACTGCCTGAGGAGCTCCGCAGGGTGGTACTCATCTACCAGGCAGCACTGGACCTGCTGCGCCAGTACGAAGTGCACCCTGAGATCACCTCCCAGATGTTCGCCTACCTCTTCTTCTTCTCCAACACCCTGCTCTTCAACCAGCTCCTGGATAAGGGTCAGTCCTCTTTCAACACCCAGCCCAGACCGGGTAACCTATGGGGCATTGACCCCTTGGGAGATCCTCCAGTCCATCCCAGTGCCACCTTGAGGGGTACAGGAGGGAGGGGCCTTCAAGCAGCTTGAAGGGGCTGGGGATGAGCAGGTCAAGCACAGCCCTAGTTGTCATTCCCATTCCCAGGGGGGGTTTAATCCCACAAGTGCCCGATCCTCACCTCCTACAAGAGTACTGCCCTCTTGAGCCTGAGCAAAGGATGCTGAGAGCAGCTCAGTAATAAGCTACTGCAGCCTGCTCTCTAACTGAGATGCTCATTAACCCTCATTAACACTGCTATTAGTGCCAGGTGCAATCCAGCCACCACCAGTACTTACAGCTATAGGATGCTGGGGACATTAACCTGCATCTATTTCACTTCCCTGGGACATCCCTACCCCTGGGTTCCAGCTGAAGGCAAGGTGACCTGTTCCCTGACAGTGCTGATGGATGTTCTGCCTCCTCAGGCTCCTCTCTTGGCTGCTTCCACTGGTCACAGGGGGTGAAGCTTCGTGCCAGCGTGCGGCTGCTCCTGGAGTGGTTGCGTGGTGCTGGCTTCGAGCAGCTCGCCCAGCAGTTCTTTGCCAAACTCGCCAATGTGGCCAACCTGCTGGCCATGCCTGGCTCCCAGCTGGTGCAGGTGAGGGGTGCCTGGCATCGGGATGGGCACAGGCAGGAGAAATGCTGCTTGGTGTTTGGGAGTCCCTACCATGATATGTGCCTTCTTCTGCAGCCTGTCATCAGCTCCCCGGGTTGGTTGGATGGGCAGTATCAAGAAGGGATGCTCAGGTTCACTCCATCTTTAAGGGTTAGAGCCACGTTGGATGGGGTTTGGAGCAACCTGGTCTAGTGGAAGGTGTTGGAAGGGGGTTGGAACTGGATGAGCTTTAAGATCCTGTCCAACCTAAACCAGTTCGGGATTCTATGATTCTATCTTGCCTGTTCTCTCCCTCCCATTCCCCCTCATGAGCCCCTGCTTCTCAGTGAAAGCAGCTCCTCACCTCTTCACCCCATGCTCTGTCTCCTTGCTCAGATGTCCTGGTCGTCCCTGCGAGCTGAGTTCCCAGCGCTGAGCCCTGCACAGCTCCACCGGGTGCTGAGCCAGTGCGAGGCGGTGATGGATGTGGGCTGCATCGCAGCGTGGCAGCCCAGCGAGGAGGAGAGCCCGGCCACCTTCCAGCCTGGTGAGCCCCCAGCTTCATGCTCAGTGCTGCTCTGGTCACTGTGTTCTGGCCACACACAGGCTCCCTCTGAGGTTTTCATGTAGAAGCCAAGCAGACAATTCCCTTCTCCTCCCTGGGACTCCTGTAGTAACTGCAGTGACTGGGAATAACCATGGCCTTGTGATTCAGGATGCAAAGTGCACTCAGAAGGGCTTGGGCCTCTTTCTGTGTGCCCAAATGGGGAATGCTGTTGCCTCGCACCTCACCATGTCCCCAGTCCCATCTGGAAGACCACACACGGCCGAGAGTTGGGAGACAGGAGCAGGGTACAGCCAGGCCAGTGTGAACCTCTCTGCCTTTCAGATGAGACGCTGGAGTCCTTTGACAACCACCCTCCCATCATCCTGCCTAGTGGGGGCTTCAAAGTGGACCTGGAGGTGGAGACGTTGGATGACAACATCTACAGGCACCTCCTTTACATCCGCCACTTCCTCTGGAGCCTGCACAGCAAGAGTCCCAGCACCAGTGAGAGGCCAGGCTCAGCACCCCCAAAGGTAGCCTGTACCCCATGGAGGGGCTGCTCCTCTCTTGGGTGGGCAGAAGGGTTTTGGATCCCTCTGGAGACCCCTCTGAGCCCAGTGCAAGGGCTTGCTGTAGAGCTCATGTAGAGCTGCTGGAAGGATTAGTGCTGTTAATTCCCCAGCCTGGGTGGAGTGGGAAGGTGAGCAGGAAGGACATGCTGGTCCCAGCAATCTCATTAGTGGGGAGGAGGGAAGAAGGGGGATATCTGCAGGCAGCACTCCCCTTCTCCCTGCGTATTCCTGCTCCTTCCTGCCCTGCTTGTCCCCATGTAGCCAGGCAAGCACAAAAGCACTGATTAGCTAATTCCTATAAAGCACAGGGAGGGTGAGACATGCTGCAGGTGCTAAGCTCAATTGCCATTCATCTCCAGCTCCCTGCAGAGGACATTCCTCTAGTAGATCCTCTTTTCTCCCCATTGACTGCAGCACCCACAGGCACCACTACCTCCTGCCACCCTTGGACCACATCACTGTGCTCCCCCAGTGTCACCCTCCAGTGAGATCCCCCAGCACAGACATGACCAGGAACCCCCTTCTGTCTGGCTGTGAGCATCCCCAGCACAGCCCTGGCCACAAACCTAGGGTGTAGAATCATGCTAGGACAAGCCCTAGCAGCATCCAGATTTCCAAGGCATTGGCTGGAACCAGCAGCCATCCTGCCTGCAGAGCACACAGGGTGGTGGGGTGCAGGTAGAGTGTGACAAGCACATGCAGAGGGTCTCATAGAGCATTTCTCTCCTTAAGGAAGAGGTATGCACGACAGCAGATGTCCTGGAGGTGAGAAGGAGCTCTGCTGCTGCCTTGGGGAGCACCATCACCCAGGAGGACCATTGCACCGAGCCAGAGGGGAGCCCCTTGCTCTGCCTAGCCACCAATGGCTGCCCCTGTGAGCACCCTGACAGTGAGCCTCAGCTCCAGGAGAGGCTCCAGCAGCTGCAACTGGGCAGGGGTCTGGCCCCTAAGGCTGGACCAGCACCCACAGACCCCTCCTGCCTCCTGACACCCCCCACCACCCCATTGAACTTTGACTCCATCAGCCCAGAGTCTCCACAGGGCACCGGCAAGGGGCTGCAGGAACCTCGGAGGAATGGGATGAATGGCACCAAAGGCAGCACTCCTGAAGGTAATGACAGCTGGCAGTGCCCTGATTTGGGGTGCAAGATCGGGGCATGAGGGTATTTGCAGCTCTTCTCCTTCCATGGTTCCTGTGGGGACTTGTGCATGTTTGGACAAAGAGAGCAAATGAAGCATCACAGCCCTGGGGGTACCTGAGGTTGGCTTTGATGGGGTTTTGGGGCATTGTGAGGCTGGTTTGGGTGATGCCATAGTGGTAATCCAGTGTCCCTGCTGGCAGGATGCTCACCGACACCCTTTGACTACCCCACACCAGAGTCTTCCAGCCGCAGCTCTGCCACCGATGATTTCTGCTATGTCTTCGTGGTGGAGCTGGAGAGAGGACCCATCGGGCTGGGGATGGGGCTGATTGATGGCTTGGTGAGTCCTCACCCCCATCACAGGACAGGGCTTGATGCCCCTCCAAATAGCTGGTGTGGGACATGTGAAACCATCAAGAAGCTGTTGGCTTCCCATGGCAGCTAGATTGCTTCTCCTAGGGAAAACGAGGCATAGATAGATCTCTGAGGAGGAGCAGATCTCTGCTCCCAGGTTGCTGTGCCATGCACGCGAAGTGCATCACATCTGTCCTGCAGCTGAATAGAGCAGACAGGCTCAGCTCTCTGGTGGAAGGAAAATGACTCAGCCGAGGTCTTTCCTCCACCCTTCAGCGGGTGGCAAGGGAAGCTCGCAGGGTGCCAGAACTGCTCCAACAACAGCACTCGTTGCTCAAGGGGACGTTGCAATCTGGCTGAGTGTGGTGGATCATTTTACTAAGTGGCCTTTCATGGCAGTGCATTAGTCAGTAGGAAGCAGGGCATCATGGAGCTGCTGGGACAGAGACTAAAGAGCTCCCGTCCCAAGATGGCTGCAGGTTAACAATGCTTTACTCTTAATTAAACTGAACAAGAAAACTTGCCCCCACCTCTCCTTTATAAATTGATATAAAACTGAAAGCTCGCATTTCCTTCCTGTTACTGTGACACCATCCCCAGCGCCCATCCATCAAGTTCCCCAGTGTATCAGGCACTCGGCCATGAGCTGCAGGGGACAGTTGCCCTTCCCAAATAGCTCAGCCTTTTGGGCCCACAAACCTTTCATGTCCCCTATGCCCCAATTGGTCACTCAGCACCTTTCCCTGCCAACAGCACACTTCTCTCTGCTCCCCTGGGATCTACATCCGCACGCTGATTGAGGACAGCCCTGCGGCTGCTGATGGCAGGCTCTCTATCGGGGACCGCATCCTGGCTGTCAATGGCACCAGTCTCATCGGGGCAGACTACCAAAGGTGAGTTGCATCTTGCAGGAGGGCCTGGGCTGGTATCAGCACTGTGGGAGTTACTGCTGAAGGCCAGGTTTTCAGCATTTTGCAACAAAGAGCTGCACAGGGGTCTCCAAGTCTCTGGTACAGTCAATAATGCAAAGGATGCTGCCGTAAAAGCAAGCTGCAGAGAGAGGAGAGACCTACACAGGACACTGGAAATAGGGAAAGGCAGCTTTTTGGGAGGTTGGAAGAGGGATCAGGGAGCAACAACTGCTCCAAAGGTGGGTCTCAGCAATGCACTGCTGCTCTAACCCCAGCCCACCCCACTGTTCCTCTCAAAGGTGGTGGGATGGGACATCTTGCACCCTGCAGAGCCTATGGGGCACAGCAGTTCAGGGCTTGTTTGTCCTTACCCTAGCAGCACTGGCATGGAGGCCAGGCTCTCTGTGAAGAGAAAGAGACCCTGCCTGTGACACTGAGCAGGCACAGAGCAGAGGGTGCAGGTGTTTTGCAGATGGGGAGGTGTTGTACATGTCCATGACCTGGCAGGCTCCTGGCAGCCTGCGGGGAGCCAGAACTCACCCGTCTCCCTATTGCTGCTCTCCGCAGTGCGGTGGACCTCATCCGCTCTGGAGGGAAGAAGCTGCGGTTCCTGGTTGCCAAGTCAGACATGGAAATAGCCAAAAAAATCAGTTCCAGCTCATCTTCCTCCTAGCCCGTGGTACGAGGGTCCTTCTGCAGCAGCCTGTGGGTGCAGCTCTGGTTAAGGCTGACTCTGGGGAGCCTGGAGTGTAAAAGGGAGGACCAGGACTCCACCAACCGCCCTTGATTTGCTTATGACACCTCACCCCTGCACTGCAGTGGATGAAAGGACATGCAAGGGAGGTGCACGCTTCTCCCACTGCACTTACTGGGAGCATCCATTGCCCAGCTTCACCTTGTACCATGCATCATCCTTCTCAGGAGCTTGCCTGGTCCTTTGTCCCCTCTGGCAGGGGGCAGGAAGGGGATGCTCCCCTCACAGCTCCTCCATTCCTCTAGGCTGGCAGCCCTGTGTGATTTCTCCATGCTGGCAGGCAGAAGGCTGGAAACACCTTTGGGATTTAAAGGTTGGCATGTGGGGCAGGCCTGGGTTTTGCCGTGGCAGTGACCACAGGAAGTGCTGGCACATCAGGCTGGAAAAAGGTGCCCAGCTCTGGGAGTGGTAAGGGCAGCACAAGCACCCAGAAGCAGGACTCGAAGCGGGATGCATTGCTAGAAGATTAAGTTCCCTGATGCCATACCCTAAGTCAGGTGCCTTTCTGCTGCTTGGCTACACTCACACTGCCCCCAGACCTGCTTTGGGATGGGAAGCAGCTACAGCAAAGGGCTGACACCACCAGCAGTTTTCTGTGAGCCCTGGGGAAAGCCCCTGAAGAAGATGCTCTCGCCCTTGCTCATGCAGCAGATGTACTGCCTGGCTCTGGCACCATGATCCTGGCAGAAGGAGCCTAACCCAGCAGAGACTTTGCCCACACAGAAGCTGTTGTCCTATCCAAGGCCACCAGCAACCTGAGTGAGCCCAGCAGCGTGCTGACACTAGTCCAGGCAGACAAATGACATCTTGACACCATGTCCTGGTGTCCCTTCAGCTTTGCCAGGCCATTGTAAGGCCACCCTGTCTCCTGCCCAGCTCAGCATCTCAGAAGTGCGTGCTACTAATGGGTGCTGATAGGCAGCAGGAGCTCCCCTTTGGAAGATCAGCCTTGAACGTCCCAAAGGAGCTCTGGTAGCTGCTCCAACAGTGGTGTCAGCAGAGCTGAGGAGGCAGCTCCACCGTGCGGCTGCCTCCTGCCTGCCAAGTCCCCTCTGTGCTTTTAACAGCATTCACAGGATAAACCTGACCTCATTTCCACATATAGACTGATACTGAGACCTAATTTAGCCAAACCCTATTAGAACAGCCTGCCACAAAATCCTGCATCACACCCGGCACTTAAACCAGCATGGTCTAGCTCTGGAAGCAAATCGGATATTCACACGGCATCTCACAATAACAGTGCTCTGAGGACTGTGATGCTAAAAAAGGGATGTTTAATAGGGTTGGCCTTAAACCTCACTGCTGCAGTTTTGGTTTCTGGGCTTAGTCTTGCACTTTGCAGGAGGGATGTCAAAATAATCTACATAGGGGAAATACTCCAGTACTGGATTTCTATACGGCCTGGCCTGCCTTTTCCAGGGCAAGAGGGACAAAGCACTTTCACTGAGACACTAGTGCCTTGCTTTGCTGCTAGGCCATGCTCATGCCAACCAGCTTGGGGTGCTGCCCCAGCAGGGACTGGGAGCAATGCATCTCTCCTGCCACTGACTCAGCTGTACCAGGCAGGCAAGCAAAGGCTCAGAGCCCCACAGGGCTCATGGTGATTCACTCCACTGTATCATGCAAGTATGTCAGCCTCTCATCCTCCAAGGAGCTCAGCAGGTTTGTAGGGCAGGAAATATGCTGCCAGGGCCCTTGGGCAAGCTGCATGCACTCCTCAACTCCCCTCTCCCCCAGAGCCAGGGCTTCAAGGGAGGCTCAGTTTGCACTAGACATTAATGGGGCTGCACCCTGGCAAGTTCCAGTGGTACCAATGCAACCCTCTGCTCCCCACCAAGCCTGACTCCAGGCATCCCTGGAGGTGGGTATCAGCCCTCGAGCTGTGTGTTGCTCACAGTGCAGTCAGGCATTGAAACAGACTGTAAATAAACCCTGCTATTTACTAGCGTGCATGAGGGCTTGCTTCTCCTGGGAGGAGCAGTGGGATGTATTTACTTCCCCTATTTGTTAATATTGTACAGCTCGAATGTGTATAAACTTCTGATGCAGATACAGAACACAGCATGGCGCCTGTTTGACACGGGGCTGATGTATGCTAAGAAATGCTCTTGGTGTCAACAATAAACTGGATCAATAAATCTCTCTAAGCTCTGGTCTGGTAGCTGGCTCTTGGATTTCAACATGTTCACTCTGAAGGGAAGGCAGAAGAGCAGCAAGGGCTTACAACAGATTTAAAGGAGTCACTTCCCCCTTACACAGGCCTTTGCTTGGCTGTAAGCAGAGGAGCAATAAAGGAAGCACATGCATAGCCAGGGTGTAACGGGGGCAAAAGGGAGGGAGAAACAAGTCAGAGGAGGGGAAGGAAGATGAATGTCTCCACAGGGGCATGGTGTGCTGGGAGGGCATTTATGCATGCATTTGCTCTCCTGTCACATTCACACAAATCCACTGGGATTTTCAATCCTTACTGCCAGAGAGAGATAAAACTAACTTAGGCAATAGAAAAGCAACCAGTGTTAGGAGACAGAAACACAAAACACCCTTAGACCAGAAAAGCAACCTCAGCTCTACTTATTCCTGTTTTCTGTTTCATTCACAATCATTTGTTCCTCATTTCCAGTGAAGAGCAGGGCCCCAGCCTTAACATCAGCAGTGTCCAGTGAGTTGCAACAGAGGCTGGAGCCTCTCAGAAACCTCATGCCCTCACCGTGGCATGCAGCCAGGAGCCGGCTCTAGGAGGTGGGTGACTATCCTCAGGGCAAAAGGGAGGGAGTCATTCGCCTCTCTCTGAAACCGTGTACTGCCCACACCTGCAGGTGGTGTGAACACAAACTGAGCCACATCTGGCATTTTCAGGAGGTTACTGAGCTCAGTTGCCCGGATAAGGAGCTCCTCAAGGTCCGCCTTGCAGTAAACAGAGGTGACAGCCGGGCTCTGCAGAAACGTCCTCATCTTGGACAGGAACATGGATACTCTGCAGGAGAGAAAGATACACACATCAGCTGGCAGGACCTTTGCACCCAGTAAGGTCACTACTTAAACCTGTGTACTCCAAAAGATGGCTGCAGATGAACACCAGATGCTACCCAACCCTTCCTCCTGAGGCACAGAGCCTGAGTCAGCAGAGGAATTCAAACTGTGCTCCTCACAGCTTGCTTTCTCTATCCTGTTTCAGTTTCAGGTTCCATCAGCTGTCAAGCTTGATTATTTAACACTAGCAAACATCTGTGTTTGGACCTATGAGATCTGCATGTTTCAGCCCTTAGCCCTTCCTGCCATCCATCCTCACCTGGGGATCAAGTCCTGGCTGCGAGCTGCCAACTTGGTCAAGGTGGCCATAAGGACACTGATGGTGCTGGGTGCATAGCGGGGGATGCTGGCCAGTGGTCGGAGCTGGGTGATTTCAAATAGCACAACCTCTAGAGTTTCAAAGAACTCACTGATCTGCTCCACAGTG
Organism: Psittacus erithacus; assembly: GCA_009867235.2. Lineage (NCBI taxonomy): Eukaryota > Metazoa > Chordata > Aves > Psittaciformes > Psittacidae > Psittacus > Psittacus erithacus. The sequence goes on along the minus strand of WYDI02026856.1, from coordinate 8,115 downwards.
CAGCGCTTGTCATAGGACACAGACAGGTACTCTCCAATAGCCCAGACCTGAAGCAAAAGCAGATGTGTTCAGGGCAAGCAGAAGGAAAGGGAATTAAAGCAAATCAGATCACCTAATACTAGGACAGAGGAGAGAAGGAAAGAGAAGCTGATCAACAGATCACACTGCAGTTTGGAGCAACCTGTGCCAGCAGCAGGCAGGCCCTGCTTACCATCTGGGTGAAGATGGCCTCCTTGTTCTGGACATTGCTGACCATTCCTGAGAACTCAAGGATCTCCATGGATGCCTCCACAATGACTGCAGGGTGCAGATTGCAGAGCACCACCAGCTGTGAGCTCAGCACCCTGAAGAAGAGAGATGGGCAGAGCTCAGACTATGGGCAAGGTGGTCATCACCAAATCAAGGAGGTGCTGGCAACACCCAGCCCCTGGCACAGTGTCTGCACACTCTGTCACAGCAGGGACTGGACCACAGTTGAACAGGCTCCTGTGCTGCCAGGCTGCAGGCAGTGGAAGGGCTGGGAGCTTGGCTAGGCCTAGTGTCCCATCTCACCTGTACACATCATCTTTAAATGCTGGGATCTCATAGAGCTGGTCACTCCTCTGCAGTAGCAGCACCACCAGCTGGTTTATCAGTGGACCATCTGCAAACTGACAGTCTTGTTTCAGCAACACCAGTGACTTCCAAAACCCAAACTAACCAGCCAGATAAGACAGCCAGCACAGAAACAGCCTGATCTAGCAGGAGGGGAGCAGTGCACAAAGCCAGTACCAGGCACTCATTCTGCTCTTGCCCACCTCCTTTTCAGCTGAGAGAACATGGATCTTTTCTACTTCCCTGGATGAAGTAGCCAGCTCAGTGCTGGTTCACGCCACTATTAGACCATCCCACTCTTCCCATATACACCCTCTCTTGAAGCTGCAGTGTCTTAACAATTCTTCTTCTACACCTGTTCTTCATGTAATGAGGGATTCCAGCATGGCAAGGAACCAAACTCCCCCAAAGGGGCTTACCTCTGTCACCACCCTGAAAAAGAGCTCCAGTAAGATAGGGACAGTCTCTGAACACTGCACGACCCTTGGGCTGCTGGCCAGGGATCCCAACAGCTGCCGAAGTGGAATCAGCCTGTGGGCAGGAGTAGAGTTACTGCAGAAGCTTGTTCCCAACTACTCTCCTGGCTGCCCTCCTCCAACCCCACAGTAAAGCCTTTCAGCACTTGGCAAAGCTAATACAGGGAAGACCAAATCCATCTCACCCCAGCTACGACTTCCCATCAATCCCAGTGCTGCTTCCAAGAGCAGGATGGCTGAACCAAACCCTTGTGGCAGTCTCCTACAGCAGCCTCCCACCTCTCTGGGGCATCTTCGGGAGTAGAACTGGTGCGGAGAAGATACTGGAACATGCTTTTGTAGAGGGGATGGCGAAAGGCTTCCATAATGGTGGCTGGCTTCACAGCTGGGTTGCTGGCAGCCCTCTTGGAGGCAGGAAGAGCAGCTGACCTAGCAGGAGGTCAACACAAAGAATGTGCTGCATTATGAGAATAGGCACAGGGCATAGCTGGAATCCTGTAGGATGGAGTAATTCCCTTTCCACTAAAACAGGGACAGCAAGCTGGTCTTCCCCAGGCCTTCTGGAGGCCAGAGAACCTAGATGACAGAACATTATAAGCTCAGACAATAGCTCCAGAATTGAATTGCTTCTATAACACTCCCGGGAAAGTGGAAAATGGTGCTCTGTTTTCCTCACTCATCAAAACCCAACAACCTCTTGTCTCTAGGATGAGCCCCTTTTCTAAGCACTCCAGTAAGAGCCAGTTCCAGCGCTATCCCATCTTCCTGGAGACTCTAAGTTCCTAATAATTCCTCCTCAGGAAGAAACCTCTGTATGCCTCCAGGAGATGAAAGCCAGAAAAGAGAGGTACGAGCAGGGAGGAAAGAGCAGGTAGCCCACACCTCTGTGCTGAGGCGGCAGACACTCTTATGTGGCAACTGTTTGGAACCAGATATGGAGAGGGAAATGTACTGAAGTGCAAGAGCTGGTCACCTTCTCTTCCCATACACAGCACATTACTAGGAAAACCAGGCTGACATCTGTGCAGCTTTGTGTTAACCTGATCATAGCAGGTGCCTCTCATCCTGTGACAGCAGCAGCCAGAGGGCAGCTGAGACTCACAGAAACACGTACTAGGCTATGGTCACCATCAATATGCTGATTAGCAAGTGACAGGAACAAAAGGTAGCACTACCTCAGCTGGATGTCCAGAGCTGCTGTCAAACAGGGCAGGTCAAGTAGCAAATGGAAGATCTCAACAGCTGTGCCTGCATCCACCAGAAATGGGAGAAGGTCCACAAACTCTGAGATGAGGGGTGGGCTGTTCCATGCCAGGAACTGCAAGGAACAAGCACAAACTGCTGCATTATCCAGCCTACCCCATCACACACACAGATGATTCTCACACCGTGACTGAAAGGGACAGGGAAGGGAAAATCACTTCTTAAAAGCAAAACCAGAGAAGTCTGAGGGTTTGGTCAAGACCTGGGGGCTGCTGGAAGCTCAAGGCAGACATCTGGCAGCTGCTTCAGTGGCTGGCAAGCTGCAACTTATTAAGTCTTCCAGAAACAAAGTGCTGTGTCTTGACTGTGTTTCCTGCTTTCCAGCCCACAGGCAGTAATCCTAACACAGACTCCTCTATTGGCAGTGCTAATCACACCCAGAACCCTCTTTTCTCTTCAAACTCATACTTGCTTTTATAACAGTCCTTGTGTGTTCTCTCCCTAGCACAGCTATGGAGGCACATGAAGAGGTTCTGGGGCACAGAAAGGAACATCCAACAGGCTCTCTCCTGTGCTGCTCCATCAAGCTGTACCTTAAAGAGGTTTGGGAAGCTCTGCTTGAATACACTGGAGGTCTCAGTGAAGAGCTGGCTGTTTTCTTTGCAGAACTGGACAAATTCAAAGGCCAGTGATGGGTTGTGGAAATGCTGAGCTGGGATATCAGTGAATAGGTGTTTGTAGACTGCATCATCGGTGTCCACAGTTGCCATTTCACCTGGGAGAACAGAGCACACTGCTGAGCATAGCCCACGCAGCAGCCAGGCCAACAAAGAACACAGGACACCCCATCTCCTGGGTCTCCTGGAGTGGGATCATCCATCCCAGAGTACAGCCAAGGCTGAATTACCAACTCCAGCAGCCAGCAAACTGTCAAAAGAAAAGGTCGTGCTAAGAGTATGCAAAAGTAGATCATGGAGGAGGGGGTGAGAGCTGATGACTTACTGTGGTTCAGGAAGAACTGGGCAATGGGCAGTAGCGCTCTTGCATAAGAGGCATCCCCACAGATTCTGTCATGCAAGGTTTTCAGGAAGGAGACTGCGCGGTGCACATAGGAGGAGTCCTGTTTGCAGATGATGTCCATGATTGTCACTGCCTCAATGAGACACTGCAAGAGAACAGTCACATCAGAGTGGGAGAAGCCAAAACTCCCAGAGCTTCAGCCCCACCTCTGTGTACTTACAGCTTTCTGTAGGTCTCCATCATTTTTCTTCAGGGGTCCTGCCAGAGAAAGAAGTCCAAGTTAAACTTTGAGTCCAAACAGAGACAGTAGGTTGTCACTTTGAGCACTAACACAGATTTTAGGACAGCTGGGAACACATACTAATCCCAATTCCAGGCTAATGAGAACCAGGTTCCACAGCTTGCCCTGCAAACCAACGGTGGGAGGCAGGACACAGCCACTGCCTCCAAATCCCTCCCAACACCCCAGCTCAGGGCTGATCAATGACTTTCACCAGCAGCTGCAATAGGTCCTATGCCTATGACCTGACTGTGGAGTCTAGGGAGTGAGATCCCAGCCTGGAGAGGCAGTGAATCAGAAACACTTTCAGGAATACTATCAAGAGAACTCCAAGGAGGGTTCATGGCAACACTCACGCCGGTTGCTCTGCTCAATCAGCCGCTGGCAGTACTCAAAGGCTTTCTCCCGCAGATGCTCCTTTGGGGGAAGCAGGCGACCAGATGTGGATGTAGTTGAGACCACGGACATAATAGAGCTGCCCACTCCTGATTTGTCATCTACAGAATCAAGGTTACCATGTATCAGCTCGTGTCATGGGCAATGTAACCCACACGATTGCTCACTAGCAGCAAGGGAGCTCTCAGTCCTCAGGCGCACTATGAAGAAGAGAAGACTAGGCTAGGGAAGAAGGAAGTGTTACGAGAACACTAAGAAGATGCTGTCTCCCACCACGCAGACCTGTTTTTTTTCTCAGGGACCCATGGAGTTTTGTCTAAAACTAGGAGATTCACTGAACAAGTAATTCCTCATGAAGGGTCAGTAAGGATTAGTAAGGAGATTTTGTGGTATTTCTTCCCAATTTCCCTGCTCCTAGTCCATGAACTCTAAACTCTTATCCCTATTCCTGCCACTTGCTGGGTTGCTGGTGCAGCCACCTAATCATTGCAGAGCACACACCCCTCTTGAGGGTGTAACCCAGACTGCCCTGCAGCCCTTCAGCTCGTACCTGAACTAGGGTTTTTCAACTCCTTGCCCCCATAGCACAGTAGCCACTTCCGCAGCATGGAGAAGGCTTGCATGTTGAGCCACTGGTCCTGTGTATAGCACTGACCCACTGAGAGCACTGTGAAGAAGTCTGTGGCAACGGCACCATCCACCTCTGTGACAGGACCAGGCTGTGAGAAAAGATGAAGCAGGTCAGATACCCAAGGAGAGACTAAGAGAGAAGGGAGGGAGAACTCCACTGAGTCCATGGAGATAAGGACCCCATTTATATGTACTATAGGGTCTTGCAGAGAAAAGCCAGCTCTGGTGGATTCTTTCCGCAGCTGAAATACTTCAAACTCTCCCTCTCTCTCTGTCACAGGCCTCGTCTGCAAACACCTTTTATTCCAAGTTAATGGTCACTAAAAGACCTTACTTTTAAAACGACTTCAAGGATCAAAGCTCTGGCTTTGCAGCAGAGCTCCTAAATCTTGGAGCTACAAATCCCTCTACTTGGCTTTCCTTTGTGTCTTGGCATTTCTAAGTTATCATTTCCCAAAAGAAGCTGATTTTGGGAACCCGAAACAGCAAGTAACTAACAAATGCCCCTGTGAGATGATCACTTACCTGTCTGCTTCTGGGACTGAAGAAGCCTCCAGAGGACCGAGTGACTCCTTGATGAATACTTGCATGCCTCAGCCAGTCTGCCATCTTTTTACTGACTACATTCGTCTGCTCTGTACAAGGAAAGTCACAGGGTCATTGCTAGATTGGGCAGAGAAGCAGCCTCTGCCACCCCTCAACTGCTGTGCTTTTCCTCCAGCCTAGACTGCCGTCTCTCTGATCCAGCAGAGAAACTGGAACCCCAAGGTGGATGCCCTGTGGTCCTCCTCATACTACTTCAGTATCACTCACACTCATTTCAGAGCCCTGTGTCCTTTTCCAACTCCTAGCCATTGGGTCAGTCTCATTATTGCTTTGCCTGTTTCCTCAGATAAAAAGTCAAGGAGTGAGCACTAGCATCAAGGACTTCTAGTATCAGAAGAGTCAACAGGCACTTGTTCCTTTGTCTCCATCCACATGCTATTAGGAGGAAGGTGCAAAAATACTGTCAAATCTATTCAGGCAGTGGCTGGCTTCAGCTCTGCAGACAGAGGCATAAATCTCTCACAGAGAACACACAGGAGTTGAGGCGGGTGATCCTGCCTGCTCAGCCAGCCCATACACCCTGGCCCAGCATCCTCCCCAGAACTGCTCCTGTATACTGCAGGGCACACACAGATCTCACAGGAAACTCCCAGAAACAGTCTCTTACTCACAACAAAATTCCTCATCATTTTACACCTGAAATGCTCTCCTATAGCTTACTCACCAGGGCATATTGCCACCACTACCCATACACTCTGGCCTCTCTTATGGAGAGTACATCTAGTTGCTTTAGCAGCTGTCTTGAACAGACACACAGGCACATCTCTGTTTCTATCTCTTACTTTGCTTCAGTATAGCTACAATTTCATACTCCTACTCCATCTGGAAACCTTAGCTAGGGTACCTGTTACTGCGACACAAATCCATGCAGAACAGAGACTGACCACCAGAAGGGGCCAAAGTAGCTGAAGGTCAAGACCCATTTTTGAGTGGTAAAATATATCTTGGCCAGTAAGTTTACTTTCCTTGCGGCAGAGATGTCACTTTAACAGTTTCTAAGTCCTACTCCTAGCCAAGGACTTCAGTGAGCCTTCTAACCACTATACAGGTCACAGCCAGATGGTCATCTCAGGCCCTCATACATATTTACCTTCAGTTAGGGATTCTGGTGAAAGACTGACGACATTTGACAGGACAGGAAGAAGGTACCGTGCACCCTGACCCTCAGGTAGTCTTTCTTCAAGGACTTTTACAACATGCTGCCCCACAGCAGACACAGCCTTCTTATCTCCCTTAAAAATAAAGCAGAGCTGAAGCTAGGCAGATAATCTACTAGTGCCAGAGACCAATACCATACAAACTCTTCCATCAGGCACCACTACCTATGTCAAACATCAAAGGAGCTCACAGCACAGGCTATTCTACCACATTTTACAGAGATCTTCTGCAATGTAAATTCACGAATTCCATGAGGGGAGAGTAGTTGGATGGAGCAACAGGTTTGTGGACAACCATCACTTTAAGTGGAAATAAACAACTGCAATGGATGTCTTGAATTTAAACACTATGATCCATCAATCCTAGAGCAATTCTAGCACTAACTACTCCCCACATGGTCAGTTTGCTGGTGCAGTTGTTAAATTAGAGATTTATGAATAGAAAACTGGTTGTTTTATCATGTTCTAGGACTTTCTGGTTGGTCCATATCCTCACAATGTGCAAAATAAAGCAGCTTCCTCTTTTAGAGGCTGTTATTGCTGTGGCTATAAGCAGCAGAGGCTGTGTTTTGTGGAAAGCCAAAAGCTGTACAAAGAACAAGAGCTTTGCAGAGCCAAGAAGGCAGAGGAGCAAAGACAAGGAGAATGATTTCCACTCAAAGCAGTGACAAATGAAAACATGCAGAAGATGTTTTTACAGGCTCTGCTGAAGTGGGGCTGCTTTCATGAATGATGCTGTTGCTCATCGCAGCCCATGTTAGAGAAGTGACACTGAAATGGCTAGAACATAAGTTTTAGTAACATCAAAAACTGATGAAAACCCCTTCATGATGTGAGTTGTAATCTAAACAAAAACTAACACCCAGGGTATGTTTTTACATTGCAGGACAGTCTCAAGGCTGGATATGGAAGAGAGGTGCTTTGTAAGGCAGCACATAAGTAATATGTCACTGTTTTCTGTTCCTATGTTTTCATTTCCTCCGGCTAAGTAAGACTCAGAGGAGTGATCTGAATCATAGGAGGCACCTCTGGCACACAGTGAAACTCAGAATGAGAAGGTGCAGAAAAAATATTTTACCTTTAATGGGCACAATAATAGTAAAAGAAGAAGTAGAAAGGAAAAACAAGTTTCCCCAGAGGGCAGTCAGTGCAGGCAGCACTCCAAACAGGAAGGTCGTCATGTCTTCTTCCCCATGGAGAATCTAGATCTTTGAAGTGCTATCCACATTTATAGCCCTACATGTTTTATAGGTTCTATGTATATATTTTTATCTTTGAACATGAAAGCCAAGGCCATGAAAAGCAGGAATAATAAATTCACTGTCAAATCTTTTGCTCTACAGGTTCAAGCAGCCTTGACTTTAAGTCTATTATAGCAGCTAGCATTAAAGCGGTCCTTTTTGCTTCCAGTTAGTTACAAGCCTGCCTGAGGTCCTCAGACTCTATATACCATAATTTTTAGTCTTTGTTATCAAATACTAAATGCAAAAATTTGCCATTTTTTGCTATGCAAAGCAGAATAATTAGGGTTTTTTTAAACAAACATGGAAATGCTTCTGTGTTCTCCTAGCCACTTCCAATTAATTTTTCACTCTCTCTGAAATCAGCAAACAGGGACCAATCAGAAAGCAAGTCCCTATTGACAAGGGAAGATTTCTGCCTTGGCAGGTTATTTTATTAGGGACTGTAGTGATAGGACAAGGGGTAACAGGTTCAAACTTAAATAGGGGAAGTTTAGATTGGATATAAGGAA
>WYDI02026855.1:0-38261 GCA_009867235.2 Psittacus erithacus | reverse complement strand
TTTGTGTTATACCTTAGTTACTGGACTGTTCTTATTTCAACCTGTGGGAGTTACATTCTTTCGATTCTCCTCCCCATCCCTCTGGGAGCAGGGAGGAGGAAGGGGCGGAGTGAGTGAAAGACTGCATGGCTGATTTACAGCTTGGCTTAAACCACGACACTGTGTTCCTGTTAATACAGCCACAGATGCTGTTGGCCTCCTTGGCTGCCACGGCATGCTGCTGGCTCACATTCAGCTTGCTATCTACTACATTTCCAAGTTCTTTACACCAGAGCTGCTTCCAGCTTTTGCTGTTGTAGGAGTTCCTTCCTTTCCAGGAGCAGGACTTTGAATTTGTTCTCTTTAAATTTTGTAAGGTCCACACCACTCTGCTCCTTGAACATGTCTAGGTTTCTCTGAATAGCATCCCCATCATCAGTCACCTCAGCTGTTCCCAAATTTTGTGTCAACAACTAAGTTCATGAGAAAGCATTGTTGCCTCCTTTAAGCAAGTTATTAGGAAAATTCTCTCTAGAGGGAATCTTAACTGCAGAAAATTGGACTAAATTTTTTAAAAGCAGCAAGTCCTAAATAAGTGACGAAGTAAATTGCAAAATCATTTACTGAAATAAGGTCCAGACCACCTAATTCTTGCTCAGTTTAGTTATTATGTTATGTTTGGCAAGGAAGAACCACTGCTTGCAGACTCGGCAGTTACTGCTGGCATAAACACACATGGCGCAGAGAGTTTTATTTCTGACAGAGAGACCCTACTCACCTTTCCAGTCTCCTGCCAACCATAGTGGGCTGGAATATACCATTCCTTCTCTTCGCCAGTAACAAAGGACTGATAACAAAAATTATGTCCTGTCTCATTTTCCTTTTGGAGTCTCTTGAGTTGAGAGAAATAAAACCTAGGCCCATATTGAGGACAGAAAATTTTCTTGAACTAAAATACACAGAGGCTGTTATCTTTCATTCAAAGAAGAAATTAGGGAAATGATATAGTGAAGACTGCTACAGATGTAAGGATGAAATGACATCAGGAGATCCCACCTCATTGTAACACCTTTCCTTTATGGTTTTATTGTGCTACTGGTTTTTATTTTTTAACTGGTGGCACCTCACTATTTTTATCACTTTTCTATTTTCCCTTTTTGATGTCACAAATGGTTTTGCAAAGCAATATACAAAACAGAGATCACTTCTTCATGCACAGAACCCCCACTTGTAACAACATCACTACCACAAAGTGCAGTGCCAACAATACCCTTTGAGAACTCAAGTGCTTGTATCTTTTCTGTGCCAGAACAAGAACTACAGTTGCCAAGCAAGTTGTGGTTGTGACTTGCATAGATTTTTTTTTCCCCCCAAGGATTTTTCTGCAACTAAAGGAGAATTTCACAGGTTAATAATCTGGAGCCTAGATGGCTCTTGCAGGCTCTAGGACACTTTAGCCACATAATGCACTTTGTGCCTCTGTTTCTTCTCTTGTCCTTTGTTTGGGCTGAAAATGTGTGACAAAGTCTCTTGTTACATGAGCAGGTCACATACAAACAGTAAGGCTTTTAATTGGCAACTCTTTTGTAAACCACATGGCTAGTGAAATACTAGTCCTTCAGAGACTTCAGATCTACCACCACTTCTGACACAGAAATGCATTAGCCCTCCTGAAATTACAGTACTCATGAAGGAAAATAAAAACCCCTACCTTTTGCTTAGTCATTCCATCAGGTTACAGATTAAGGAAATGGCAGAAAATGTAGGGTGCCTCAGTCATGCTATTGGCCACAAACCAGCATTCAGGATCCCTTTCTCTCATAAGACACAACGAAGTAGCAGCAACAGCATCTGCTAAATACAGCAGAACAGGACACCTCCAATTGCTCCTCCTCTTCTTTCCAGAATAAAATAAAAACAGCAGCTCCAACAGTCCAATTCTGCAGTCTACCAGAAAAGATGCAATCAACTACTTGCTTAGTACTGTAATTAAACTTCCTTTTTTGCAAAACATCTACTCAAAGTGAGCTAAAATAACTAGGCAACATACTTCTACCCTACCTCTTCCAGTCATGTCTGCGCCCACCCTACCCTCCTCAAAACCCCCAAAACAATGCTGTCAGACTTTAGGTCCTTTTCTAGTAGCCAACACAAGTAAACACAAATATAAACTCCTAATCTGAATTTGATGTATAACAAAGTAGGCCTCCAAATAAGTGTTTTGAGGTTACCTCAGAGAGTGCTATGGCTGAATTTTTTTGCCAGTCTAGCATTTTGCTTATATAGACCAAACATTATGAAGTGCTAATGTAGACAGACTGTCAAGGAGATGGTCAGCTTAGCATTGCAAGCAAATTTGTGTATTTTGCTGTTATGGTGGGTTGTGTGATCCCTGCCCTCACTGCAATAAAACTGCAATCCCATGCAGTTTTCTCACTCACACCCCAAAGGAAAAAAGGCTTTCAATTATATGTTGCATTTATATGTTGAAAGTCTAAACACAGCACTCAGCTGCTACAAGATGGAGTGTTTGTTTCCTCAGAAATGATACATGCTAAAAGATCACAGGAAATATCAACAGGAAAAGGCTAGATAAGAAAATGTATATGCAATCAACATTTTTGTCTCTTTGAGAAATGCTGTTCTAAAGATACACAAATTTCTGAGATCATCAGTATTGTCTACAAGTCAAAATACATGTTGTGACAGTATTTCAATCATCAGGCAAGGCATAGACCTTACTGTGTCTGAAAAAAATGGAACCCTGCCTTACATCAGCTCCACCTCAATAGCATGTGATGAGTGATATTTCCAGTAGCCAGCCCTGTCAAATACTACAGCAAGTCAGCAAGACGCAAAGATGAAGACCTACTGAAACAAATGCATTTGCTATAAAGCTTCTGTAAACAGAACTGTCCTCAAATGATAGAAACAAAACTGCAGGATGTAGTAAACATGAAAAAGAAAGCAAATATACAGAGGTCACGAGATAGAAGAGGTGCAGCAATATGAATACAACTATGAGACTGTCTGGCAATCATGGTTCAAGATAGTGAATATGAAGAAGGCTTTAATTACCATGTACCAGATCTGCATGATTTTGGCATCCACATGTGGAAGCTCATGTCATTTGGTGCTTTTGATTGCTTAGACCTAAATGCACCAATATACAACATAGGCAATATTAGAAAAATAAAAATGGTGTGTGGGGTTAGGGATTATGCCTAAACATAAAGTGTCACCAGTAACCTGTTCCATTGACCATAAGCTCAAAATGCATTCAGGGGAAATGCCTCTGACACCTATGAAACTGCATGCATTGGTGAAGTGGCCAAGAACTTGAAAAAAGTACAGGGACAGCCAAGTGACATTGGTTCAGTCCTTCACGAGCTGCTCAGCAGTGGAGGAAAAGAAATATAAATGGAGTACTATTTAACATTTGTGGGCAGCGAGACTGACACCCCAGCTGGCTAAGGTCAGGTTTAAATGACTCTAGCACATCCTTCTCCTGTTATCACAATGAACTGTAGAAGACAAAGAAAAAGGTTACTAGAAATTGAGAGAGGCGAGAAGACAGCAGCACTCAGACACTCCTAGAATCCAGTATCAGAAAGGACTGAAGCTGGCTATGTGAAACTTGACCCACTGCTAGAGGCAGAGAGCTCGATGGGATAGGGGTGCTCCTGAAATCTCACAATCATCTCTACTGAAAAGTAGCGGTGGAGGCTAGAGCTGCATTATAGCTCTCCCAGATATGTTGGAAGGTGGCAGGCCCTGCCACCTAGTGACTCTAAGTCAAAGATAACCGCAGACATCTGTAGTGTATGACAGCTGGTTTTAGAGGCCTGTGTAGAAGGCAACTACTAACACAACTATATAGCCTCCCTTCGCAGTAAATGGAGAAAAGGCCCTTATCTCCACAGGTTTTTGTAAAGAAAGTCTTAGTGACCAGCTCGGGTGCAGTTGGATGAAACAATCCTCATTCTCAGAAGTCATATTAAGCAAGAACCAAAAAATTCCTGAAATGCATGTTTGGATGACTTGGAGAAAAGGGGGCTACTCCTCCCATTCCATAACATGTGCCTACCACATGGTAGATCCAGGCGTGTAATTAGGAACCTAATTTCAAAAATGTGAAAGTTTGTTATAGCTTTCACATGTGGCAGAAACTAAGCTGCCAGGGAGCCATGAAGCAGCATGATGCTGAGGCAAAACTGAGACACTTGCTGTAGAAATGCAAGATCTGTGAGACCTGCAGTCTGGCTGCTATTGTTCCCTTCTATGTCCTGATGGAGAAAAATAAGTACTTATTAAGAAAACAAAAAAGAATGCATGTTAAATATACAGCTAGGTTGCACTCATGACTTCTCTGAGATAAACAACCTTCAGAAGTCTCAGGTACAGCCTGAGTATTGAAGCCAAAGGGGCAGTAGCAATTCATTGGGCAATTGGTGCAAAGAAGTGTGCTTATGATGAGTTTTACTGTGACCTGTGTCAGTTTATTTTCACCTCTCAAGAATTTCTTGTTGCTAGTCTTCACAAAAGTGCTTTTGTTACTGTTAGTTGACATTCTCTGATGATGTCAAGAAGAGATAAGTCTGCTTCAAATGTAAATTACTCTAAAAGCAGAAACTGAGATTATTCACCTTGTGCTTATTCACTGCATGGTGATGGTGGAATTCACCATCATATTAAAAAAATGATCAAAATATGGGAAGCTGGGATGACTATTAATGACATTTTAAATCGCAACATAGTTAATATTTTGTCTATTAATAAGTAAGGCCTGCAGTTAACAGAGCTGTGCTGTGCAGTAATTAATCATTCTAGTGGCATTGTGATGGAAAGTATTTCTACCAGGGGGCTTTCCCAAATACTATATAAAGGGGATTTTTGAGAGCTCAGCTGATATAGTGGAAGCCCTAGCAGTATGCTAAGACTGGGAAAACACTGGCATTTCTTAATCAGCCTGTTAGAATTTAATTGTATTAACTTATGCTGCAGTAACTTACATCAACTCAGGTTAAAATAAAAATAATTTGACTTAAATGTTCTATGCACAGTACTGTTTCCATGAATAATAATTTGCCAGGACCTGCTAAGAATATTGTTAGATCTCTCTATTTGAAAGCCAGGAATGTATGTAGGAAACTGCAACAATTATGAGCTTTGAAATAAGCTTATTAAGTGATAATAAGTGATTCATACACTGCACAAAATACTAACCAAAGCAATGAAGTCTGAATTTGCTTTACCTGTGGAAGGAAGTTAGGAATTTGGAAACAAGATTTCAAAACAGCAATTAGGGAATCCTTATTTGTCAAATATACTTTACTGAAAACGTTTAAATTTAACTTTAAAATGATCAGGTCATTGTTGAGAAGTATTCACTAGGACTTTGTTTTTCATATGTGTCAAACTGAGGTTTGAAAGCAGATTCTGCAGATGAATAATAGAGCCCCAGTAGTTACCAAAGCTTCAGTCTAGCAATCAAGCTTTTTTCAAATCACTAAGATCTAGAGATCACTTCCTTCTCTTAACTGAAATCAAATAACTGATTTGACAGTGCTATTGATAGCTAATGCATGTCATCCTGTGACAAATATTGAAGCAATCATGTGATAGACCTAACATGTAACAGCATTATCATGATCCACTGCAAATGATAACATAGCTAGACAAATCTAATGATTCATTGCTATTTTCTATGAGCAGCTTTATACTGATGATACCAGGAATTTGAGAGCAAATTCATCTGAAAGATACAAAACGAGTATCTTATCTACATGCACTGTAACAGTAAAAGTGCTAGAAGCAAATGAAACATTTTGTTCTTGAACAAGCAGAGCACCTCTCCATCATGATGGTATAACTCCATTAAGAACAAGTGAAGATACTTAGATAATTATCATTAGTAATTTGGAAGACCATATAAGACAGATGAACCGGAGAAAATTCTGCAATAGCTGCTTAGCCGAATCAAAACACTTCAGCTATCCCTGAGATTTAATAAGATGAATGAATTTTCCTTCATTCAGTAGATAAGAGATATTCCTTCCCTGGATAACCCTATTCATACTCAGGGGAAGTAAGAAACGATGAGCCACCATCTCATGCTGAATGTGTTTGCAACAGGTCACCCACTGAGTGAAATATAGTTCTTATGATTCTGTTGAAATAGATTCTCAGACTTGACAGGTTTTGAGTCAGCAAGTTTCTAAACAAAAAAAAACCCTACAGTCACCAAAACTCAGCCTTTTTCATGACAAGCCAAGTCTTGTCTCTGCATTTATAAGAAGTATTTTTTTTTTCTCCGAGAGACCATTACTGCATTTTACTTCTTTGCCTTGAGATGACAGACACGGAATTTTACCCGAAAACTTAGGTTTGAGTGGTTTGGTTTGGGGTGGGTTTTTTGAGGGTGTTTTTTTTTCTGTTTTTTAAAGTTACTAACAAGTCATAATACAAAAGATATAAGTCTGTCACGAACCTTTGCATTGTGCTTCCTATAGGGGGGAAGATCTGAAAAATGCTATTGGCAGCAGTTTTACTATTTCCAAGCCAAATTCACTCAAAGCCAGGAAAAACACCAGTACATAATTTCCTTCAGCAGCTACTTTTCTGTGCCCTTTTCTGGTCGTCATCATCATTCTCCCAAACCATCTGTTTTCTCTTCCTTGCACTACTTGTGATTTTTGCACTTTCCTTAGAGCTAAACCTGTCTCTAAACTTCCAGCCTACAGCCTCACAATGCATCTTCCTCCTTCTATCTACAGCCCACCCCATGCTTCCCCCCAAGCCCACAGACCAGCTCAGGCTCAAAGAACAACTTCTCACCATTTCCATTTCATTCTCGCACCAACAAGTCATCCTTCTATGCGCTGCCTGCTGTGTGGCTATCCTTCTTCAGGTTCCTCACTTGTGCTCCTTGAGCTCCAGCTCTTACTATTTCTTGCTGCATGATGTTAATAAATCCCATTCTTTGACTCCTGTAGCCAAGGAACATTGATCTAATACTGATCAATGTCTTGCACATATCTAATAATGTTAGTTATCAAAAGATAGCAAGTTATATTGTTCTTCACATCCTCTGCTCCACTCCAAATACCTTCACTGACTTACTATTATAAACTGCTCAAAATCATGAGATTATGAATTGATAATTTTATTTATTTATTTTTACCTTGTATCTAGTTAATTCCTTCAAAAAGGGAGACAGAGCTTAAGCTCTGCAAAATTGTACTTCCCCCTGTGCTCTACAACTGACATCATTGCTGTCGAGATGATTCAACAAGTTAGACCACTGGCTGACAGCATGTGCAATGCAGTCATACTGTCAATTTACCTGCATTTCCCCACATTGCGCAGTACAATTTCCATAAATTCAGTTTTCACAAACTCAATTCTACCTTTTCCCTTGTGGTACATCTCATTAGCACCAGCCAAAACAGAGGAACTGAGCAACTCTGGGGACTTGTAAATGAAAAGTGAATAGTGAAAGCAAATTATGCTGTGAAAAAAGATAACAAGATTGATGGAGACTACTCATTTTGATAGTAAGATGATTTGTATGATAAGAAGCTTCAGAAGAAAATATGATTTTATACCATGGTAGTCTACTCATGGCATTTGCACACTGAAACATGTCTATAGGTTCAAAAAAGGTTAGCTAAGTGTTGATTATATGGCCTGGAAATTCCAGTTATGCTATAAACTTGTTTATGAAGGCATTCATTCTGTGCTTGCAATGTTCTCACTGCAACTTTTATTAGCCTTTACAGCATGCTTTCCATGTCTCCTTTAACAGGAGACCACAGGGTGACTCAGAAATCAGTTTGCTGCAACCCCATTGCCCATAATCCCATTGTGACCTAATCAGTTTAGCTGTAACTACGAAGTTGTTTCACTGTAAAATCCCTGGAAGCATCTAGCTCATGAGACATTGAGAATTCTTGATTCAGGCTTTTAAACAGTTACTGCATCTAAGATTGGGTGCCTGGAGCATTATGGAAACAGCAAAAATAATTTTAAACAGAATAAGTGTAATGAAGATATAGATAATCCTGGGGGGTGTGTGGAAGATGACACAGTTTTCATATCAATTCTGCTTCCAAATCTTTCCAAATCTGTAAGAATAGAAGGAAGACTGCTAGCAATTTCTGACAGAAAAGTGAATGCAAATCAGCTTCTTTATCTTCTTACTTCCCAGACTCCTAATATTTGTGGGGGAAGGGCTCTATCATTCAAAAACATGCATAGTTTTGAACCTTAACACTGACTTGAGCCAGCAACATGCCTTTGACCATGGCTCCTCTATAACGCTTATTTCTGACTGCAAATTTAGACTAAAACCAAACGTTTTCTTCTTCCTAGAATACATTTGTTCTGCTTTCTCCAGTTTAAATTAAAACTGGTTTCTCAGAAGCCTAGTTGCTGCCTCAAATAAGGGCTCTACAACCTATTAAGCATTCAATGTTGGCAAATACCTATTATCAAGAGTATGACAACAACACATGGCCAATACAAGACTTGGCCATATCCAGGTCAAAAGCCTGGTATTTATCAGAAAATGAAAAAAGTTTGGCTGTCTTAATTTTAGCCTGAACAGTATCTGGTAAGGAGAAAGGTTTTGCAATTAAAACATTCTATAGGAAGACAGGTTACCAAGCTCACCTCTGATACAGTTTGAAATGTGTGAGTGGTACCCACATATCTTGCAGGGGCTGGTGCAGCTAAATGAACCAGCGTTTGTTACTGCTTGGATGGGAGGTGCTTTCTCTCTACTCTTTTTTTTTTATTGCACTTTTAAGTATTCTTGTAAAAGTGTTTTCCTTCAAAACAGTGTTAATTATTATAGTATTAGAAGAATTATCTGCAACATATTTGCTTTAGTTCAAATAACTAAATTTTGCTAGGCAAGAAAGGAGAGGAAATGATACGTAAGACATGCAAGTATATGCAACTAAACATTTAAAAACCAAATTATACTGCACTAAAGAGCACGGTGCTTAGCATATGAATAACTGTACAAACTATAGAAACTGGAGCCAAATTCCATCAAATACCCTTCATATTCTGCAAACAGCATGAAAGCCTCCCTAAATTCTCCAATGGATTCATTGCATTGTATCAATCAGCTGTCTAATCCGCAGGCAGATTTCCATTTCCACAGTATATTATGCTTAGCAATAAGACATGCTTTTAACAAGAATGACTTCTGCAGTTTACTTAGCTACATGAGCCTTTCCATGTCTTGTAAAGCTCAAAATTGCTACCATTAAAGAAAGCTTTCTACTGCATTCAAGCACACTCCTCTCTAGAGATGCAGTTTATTAACGCTACCCCAAAAGCTCTCAAATCCCTAAGGTCTAACGCACATTTCAGCCCCTAATCCTAGCTTTCAGGAAATCCACTGATATTTATTACTTTTATGTGAATTAATTCAAGCCCTGTATCCCATAACGACCATGTCATGATATGATATATCCTCTGCCAATTTATATTCTCAATTTCATTGCCTGTGCCTCTACAGCACTTTACTGTTCACTGAGCTGCTTAAGACATGGGCAGGTTTTATAAATAATAAAGAATAGACGTAGAGCATTTAGCTGCAAGCAGAAAATAAATTAATACATGAAAATTTGTTCAGAATTCATTTTTGCCTCATTAGCTGATTACTCCAAAAGCATGCCTATTTGCAAACATTTCCAGTTATCGAATTGAAACATATTGAAAGCCACCCCAGCTTGCTTGAATAAAAGAATCTGAACTGACAGAAACACTCAACTCCCTTCTCAGGATGGCCCATAGGTCTTTGGCTCTGTGTATTAAAGGTTAAGCTACCAAATTGTGCTGAAGAACAAAGTTTTACATATTCAGTGATCTTCTACAGATAGATTCTCCAAACATGCATATTATCACCTGGCTGTATTTTACATAACATTCTTGGCTCCAGAGACCTACAGAAATAGTCTTCTCCCCTGCCAGCTGTAAGAGCTAAATGAAATAAAAGCAATCTCAAACTCATCCCAAATTCACGTAGTGTTACAGAAAGGACCACTTCATTGTGATCTGTTCATAACAAAATACTTCACTACAGACGGCACCTGCACAAAAGCAACTAAAAAGGTATTTTATTAAATGGCTTTCACAAGCCTCCTGGGACTTCTGAGTTTCATTGAACTGTGTTGGATATATGGCCAAATTGTGGTGGGAAGTATAAGCTGTGGAAATCTCAAATAAGACTCTTCCACAACCAACCACCGTCTTTACCCATGTGAACTGATAGCGGCACTATGAGTGCCCATGTGTGATAGCCACTTCTTCAGTCCGCAACATATTCTTCCCAAATTTCTGAACCAGCATCCTAGCCAGCGTCAGAAAATGAAAGTATCATCCACTCAGATATCCAGTCTTGACCTAAAAGCTTCATTTGCCATGACAATTTGTTCCAATGCTTAGTTACCATCTCTGTCAAAAAATTAATACTTCAACCACATCATAGCTCATCTTGAGTATCTGAAACAGAGTAACTTCTTTTCTTCTAATGGCTTCAGACAGCAGGTCTGGTGTGAGCACTGAATTGAACAGTCTCCTTTGAAATCTTCCCATTTTCATCAAACGCTTTAGAAATAGCAATGAAGTTTTGCTGTATTAAGATCGCATCTGTGCCTGGAAGCTACGAGGAATGAGCCTCTGTACGCACAAGGTAACACCCATGCACAGGACAGGCAATGACCTCTGTTCTCAAAGAGTCCCCACCCTAACCAGGGAAGGCTAGCAAGTGGTGTGAAAAGACATGAAGATATCCATTTAGGAGTATTTTTCTCCCACAGATAAACATACTGCTGCCTTTCACTCTCCAGAGACCATATGGGCCATTACCCCTTTGGAGCAGAACAAAGGAGGAGACCCCCCCCACAGTCTGCCGCACTTCAGGACTCAGGGTGAAAACAGGACCTTAGTTAACTTCTGTTAAATGCATAACATTACCAAAAATTCCTACATGAAACATCTAATTAACTGTACCAAAAGAAAACTGTCTTGACAGAGATTTACATCCCTGAAAAAATACACAGCTGAAGATTTTATTTATTTTTTTAATAAAAATAAAATAGACATATTTTCCTCTTTCTTCTCTAAGCATCTTAGGTTCAGGGCATCAGCTCACTACCAGGAACCTAGCATGTAAGAAATACTTCTGCACCCAAACATGATGCTGTATGTGAGCAAGATCTGTACTTTCTAAAGCTTATTCCTAAATTCGGGATGAATTGATAGTTCCAGTTAACTCAGTTAAAATTGAATACTCATGAGTGCACTCAGATAGATGCCCACATTCAGAACCAAACATCTGCTGATGACCTCAGAACATCAAATGTTAGAAACACTGTTTCTTCCTGCCCTAGAGTAAGTGTAGGGCTCACAAGAAACTTTTAAAAATAAACTCAATCTCTGCGTCAATAGCAATTTAAAAA
The DNA here is from genome assembly GCA_009867235.2 of Psittacus erithacus. Taxonomy (NCBI): domain Eukaryota; kingdom Metazoa; phylum Chordata; class Aves; order Psittaciformes; family Psittacidae; genus Psittacus; species Psittacus erithacus. Next base: position 26,805 of record WYDI02026855.1, on the reverse strand, counting down.
ATTGAAGATAAAAGGACAACAAAGTCACAAAACACTATGATTTAAGAATAACAGTTCACAAACACGTGTACCTCAAAGACTAATAATGGAAGATATGCTTGTCTTTGTTAAATGAAATCAAAGTAATTCTGTTGTGAGCAACTTGAAAGGCTGGATGCTACAAAGCACAAGCTGAATATAAACATCAAGGTTACAGTATTATATGCTATGGAATAAAGCTATAAAGTACATTGACATGAGCTGCCATCCCTCTTTTAGATTTTCAGTAATCACAGGGTAATTATATGAAAAACCATCAATGTCAATCCTCATTTCTTTAGCCACATGAAATGGAATGAGTATCAACAGGAGAAGGAGAAACCACTCATGGTACTGCAGGCATAAAACAGAGAGGCTACAAAAACATTTTTTTTATCATGGGGATGTTGGCAGCAGATATTCTTTCTTCAATAAAATATTTACCAACTAAAATAGAGCTTTATGTTAACCATCTATCTGCAGACAGAATTAAAAAATAGAGGACTTAATACTAAAGCCTCAATACCCAGCTGTATATGCCAGTCAGGACTGTCTGCAGCTCACTTTTAACAAGACCACCTCAAGAAGCCAGCTGATGCAACCATCTGACCATAAACTCAACTCCGAACAACTGGAGGGCAAAGTACATACTTCCACTGTGCCTTGGCAGCACAGGTGGAGCCTCTTGTGAAAATACCTTTCATTTAAAAAACACTAATTTATCTAAACCCAGGCAAAACCCATACTGTGTGCTTCCTTCTCATGAAGTGAACTTCATAGAAGGGAGGTTGGCTCTCCCATGACAGCTCTGAGTTGCATCTTTTTAATTGACAACTGCAAGGTACTCAAATTATTGTGGGAACGGCTGTAGAAGAACTTATGCAAAACCACATTTAAAGTTTGTTTTTCAGAGGCTTTTAAATGATAAATGGCAGGGTAACAAAGAGCAGGGGAAGGTGGGGGAGGAAAGAAAGAATTAATCACCTGAGCTTGGAATAAACTCTCCTCTAACAGAACCCGGTACTTCTGGCATATTACACAAGCACTGAAACATGCCTGCCAGGTGCTTATTAGAGTTACTCATTTTATTGGAATTGTGCATAAGAATGAACACTAAACATATCATTTGTTTATCTGATTAATCTCTACAACACCTGTTGCCATGCCTCTTTATTAGACAGTAATGTAAATCTGCAAACAACAACGCTGGGGAAAAAACATCATCAACCCAAAGCAAAAAACAACTGAATTAAATGGCAAGCAGATGAGGATAATCTTACAGTGTGTCCAGAAAATTTGTTGCTGAAGCACTGATGGCCTGCCCAGGCAATGCAATTCTCCACGTATGAAGCTCTGAAAAGAGGATATCCTGCTGTAAGTCACGTAAGGGAACGAGTTCTGATCTTACATCAGCATGGGATCCAGAGTAACTCTCCTGAATGCCAGGAAGGACTGCCTATGAAATTCTTCATTTTCTCAATATATTGGTGTGCTGTTCAAGGTTTTATGGTATCTAAAGAAATTTTCCAGCCTCAGTCACAAGCTTGCAAGCTGTAGCCACACAACTTCCTCCAAAAAGGAAACGTGACAGAGCAGCATTCATGGATGAGCTACATGCATTATCTCCCGCTTCCTCCAAACGTTTCCCTGGGACCTAAGAAGTGCTTGCAAGCAAAATGCTAAGTTGATGTGCAGGCCAGCATCTTGGCTTTACTTGCCTTTTCTGTTTTCAAACTCTTGGAAGAGCCAATCTAACAGATCCACTACAGAAACTGCAAGTAAAACATTTGTGTCATCAAAAGTAACTGAAAAGCCAGAATTCCACTTCTAACAAATCTGTTGTTTGTTACGTGTGTGAGGAGCCTTTTATAAATATTTCTAGACAGATCTTATATGTAACACAGTCAAACAAATTCCTAGCATACCTCAGAATGAAGATTTGGATAGAACTACATGTTAAATTCGTATTTTAATTCTATCACCTTGTTTGGTTCAACTGAATGATCTTCACATCTTTCTGAGATTTCATTTCTTGAGCTCCCAGCTCTTTACAGCAGAATAATGATCATAAAGGATTCATTCCCCACCTGTTCTTATACCTTATAGGCGCAGGATATGTATATAGCCATAGAGTGCAGGCTGCAAAGCATGCTCAGTCCTGTTAAGCACCAAAAAGCATTTAGTCCTGGCCAAGCACCATACATTTGAGTCTGGTGTGGATCTCTGCATTCTGCTGCTGCTGACTGAAGCACGAAGCATCCCTTATTGCTCAAAAAAAGAGCAAATCTTCAACATAGACCATTTTAGAAAATTGATTTCTGCACATGAGCCGCTCCATCTCACCTGACCAAGACCAAAAGCAGCCTATAAAATACATTCATAAAACAGTTGCCAACTGTGTCTGTTCATGAAACACTGTTTTCAATGTTTACTTACAATGTTGGAGTAGCCATTGATTTTCCATGAAGTACTGTAATTACATTCTACCCAAAGTTTTAACATTAAACATCTTAATTATTTACAACATAATGTGTTTAATGGAGCACAGAATTACTTACTTTTAGGTAATATATCTCCAACATTATGATACATCAAGCCAGGCAATACAATTATTATGCAGAGAGAGACAGTTTAACACTTATCCTTCTTTGCCAATGTCCCTTACTCATCTTCTAAGCCTGTAATTCTCCTCTTTAATTCAGTCAGCTGCCTGGAGGGTTTTCTAGAAAACTTTGAGGACTTCAAACTGAATGGAATATGAAAGAGAAAGTTCATGTCATGCAATTTAGGTTTAACAAGTTTGTTACTGATATGTTGGTCCTTTGATGGACCATTTTGCATCTGCAAACAGCTAAAAAAAGAAAAAAAAATTAAGCATTTTGACTAAAAAATAAAAAGTTCTCTTCCAGTAGCATGATGACTTAGCAATTTATTTTCTCCTTTGGTAATTTAAATTTGTTTTTTCTTTAGTAATCTAGATTTGTAGGTGTTATTGTAAAAATAAAAGAATGAATGAGATTTGTTTCTAGTGAACACATATGATTTCTCTAAATCATATGTTCCTGCAGTAACAAAGCGTATAGAAATGCACTACAGAATTTTAAAATACTCAAACAAAAGCATTATTAGGTTTGGAGTTCAGGCTCCAAATGTACTTTGCAAAGTAAAAGGGACAATGCTGTCTAGATGTGCGACTTTTAAACTACTGAAAAATCAAGGATTTAGTTTTTTTTAATAGGATGCCACTAGTCATAACAATCCATAACAATTTACACTGTGCCTACCTTCCCAGCTGCAAGGCTGCAGTTTAGCATCAACAGAAGAAAAAGGAATTAGTTTATTTCTTTTTTATTAAGCATGTGATTTAGTTACTTAGGAGAATACAACACCCATCCCAAGTGGCAACACTGCTAAACCACCACAGCCAGCTTTTCTCTTTCCTTCACGGAAGAGCAACTGACAGCAACTTCCAATAACCGCTTCCTTGGGTAAGGAAGCCTAATGCTCTGGCCCTGGGACTGACAAAATTTGTCCAAATTTTTTTTCTTTATTGGTCTATGAATGTCTCTTCTAGAAAAGAGCTTGGATGCTGGACTACTTAGCAATTAAGATCTAACTTGCTAATGACAGTAAATACCTGTTGTCTGCAGACATTTATAGTTTTTAACCAGTTTTTGTTATATCAATGGCAGAAGCCTTGCTCTCACTGACAGAAGTCTTCACTCCTTCCTCCACCCACATACATCTATCCAGTCAGATGCCTGGAATTTTCCTTGCGGTACAGAAGTGATTGCATTTACTTTATGCCTTTGTGGGGCAGACAAGAATTTAAAAGGTTTAAGCAAAGTTACAATGGAAAATGTAATGGTATTTGGAACTTTTAAAACAATTTACCTTTCATGTGTGTTTCTGAGCACAGCTCAGAGACTACCCTTTCAGAGTCAATCTCCCCCAGCCATCTCTCAATACACTGCAAACAAGATTAAGCTTTTGTTACTGTCTCAAAGTCAATCAGGGTCATCTGCAGCAGACAAGGATTGAAGGTGTTCTTTAACTTACTCCTTATCATTAGGTGATAAGGTTCATTCTTTTTCAACTACATTCCAAATGGGGAAATATTTTTCTCTCACACTTCTTTGCAAACTTTGGAAGCTTCTTCACTTCCTTTGGAGCCAATTCACTTTCAGGTATATTTTGTCTGTGGAATCTAACTTTGAAATACTTTCAGTCTTTTAACAGGAGCAATGGATCCAGCTCATTATAATCATTGTAAGACACATCTATCCAACTCTCAGCTTTCAAGAGACTGTTTCCTTTCCTTGCCATTACATTAATTCCAATGATATTGCAGTTCCTCTTTTGGTGGTGGTGGGTTGTTTTTTGTTTGATTTTTTTTTTAAAGGATTGTGGTTTGCTTTCTAGATATAGAGCTCACTTACTGTGTATGGTGCACTCCTTGAAAAGAATTATTACAGAAACAGGTATCTCTCTCATAAATGAGGTAACTGAAGTCTGCAAAGATAATGGTTTGCATTTCCAAGGGATGTTCAGTGGGAAAGGGATGTTCTCTTTTCTGAACAACAGTTTCAGGGATGACTTCATTGCACAAGCATTTCATCATCTGTCCAATTTTAGGAAGTCACACAAAATGCACATTGTTTATGTCTCTCTGTTAGCCCAAGTTGGAGACTCACTTCTCTAGCAGCTATCATACACCTCTGCCACAATGGCTTTCATTCACTGTGTGGAATCACAGCTTCTTTGCACTGCTGTGTTCACTTGGCATCAATATTCCAGGGCCAGTGAGATACTACCACACCAAGATGCAGAAAGAACGTATCTCCTAGCATAACCTCAAGCTCAATGTGGTCCAGCTAAAAGACTCATTTCCAAGCTGCAAACTGACTTAAAGTTTCCTGCCACATTGACTCTTGATGCACGGATGTTAGCAAAGTGCACATCTCATACCATGACCAGAAATGGAGGGACTGTCATGTTGGGTTTAGGACAGAAAAGTTCAGTGAAAGAAACTAAGTTCTTGTCCAGACTCTTCCATGAGTGGAATCAAACTTATGTGATTAAATGTCTCATAAGGCATGTGGTGTGTTCTCTGACCCTGCTAGCAGGTACACACTTTACACTCTCTGACTTACTCTATAGGCTTCAGTTGGCCATAAAGCACATAAAGCTTTCGGTATATGAAGTTAAACATTTTTACTGTGATATTGAGACCGTACTTTGAGGGCTCAGCTGCTAGCTGTAAAAAGCAAAACATTCTGTCTGCAAGAAAAATGGATGTCAAGGTTTAGATCTTGGAAAAGAGAGAATGTTTGGTTTTGCTTTTCTGCTCATACACTAAAATGCTTTTTCTTGAGAAGATTAAAGACTAGAAATGAACTCTTGCATGGTTTGTGTGAGCACCTCTTCATTTGGAGAGAACAAAACCTAAACATAGCAACATACTGACTTGAAACATACCTCATTCTCCTTTCAGGGTACAGTTCCATGCAATGCAGTTAGCGTAACTGATCAGAGACGTACACCGTGAACATGCAGGGTAAAATCCACTTATAAACAGAATGGTAACTACATTTATGAAAATCTATGTCTGCCCATATGTCTATGAATGCCAACAACAAGAGAAGTTTAATTGCATAATCGTGCTTTATCCCACAACAAACCACCTAGCCAGATTTGTCTCTTACCACCTCCTTCTTAGCCCTGTCTTCAAATTGATTTTAATAGGATTGTGAGGCATAGCTAAGCACAAATGCATAAACCATAATTTCCCAATGTTTCAGGCAGATTTCCAGATTACTTCTAAAAAATGGACAGGCATTGGGCTATTAGGCCAGATCAGGTTTTGAGTAGTGAGAGAGGGCTACAGTCCTCTTTCATGAAGCTGTATGTGCCTTTTCACATCTTCCAAGAGCTTTCTGTAGCTTGTGTATCTGCTATCTTTTTCCTCTCAATGCTTCTGTTTTCTCTGTCATTTTTTGCCATAGATTTTTCAACATCGCATCTCAAGTTGAAGTGATTGAAGCAGCATATATAGATAAAAATATATGTATGCACTCAAACACATAATATGCATAAACAGAAGTAGTTTATAAAGCTGTACAGTATACATCGTGTTTTAAATTATTATGGACCAAAGATGATACTTGGCATTCTATGCCATGCTCTTCACTCTGCCTCCTGAAGAGTTTTTCAGTCTCTCTTCCTTTCTGAGCATATACATATGTGTGCGTGTGTGTACGTAGAATTAAACAGCAGGTATTTTCAGAGTGCAGGAAAACAGAGGAGCATAAACTGTCCTGTTTGCTTACAGTCCTGCTTTGATGCAAAGCAAAGGCTGAATACATTCCTCGTGCACTGCTTCCAAATAGGAATTTTCAGAGACTAATTCTGAATCCTGGGAGTAAGATTTGTCAGGTTTTCTAATGAAGGAAGCTGCCTGGCAGAGCTGGCTGAGTTACTACATCACTGCTTTAGATCTCCGTTACTTCTTCCTGTCTACTTTAAAATAATAAAAAGAATGATCCAAACAACTTCAGACCCAGCCAAAAGGTAGAACTATCTCTCATCCACTCATGGCAATGGGGTAGCAGTTCTGGTGCGTGTATAAGAAGGAATACTATGTGGAAAGACAGTCAAGCTGAGCGTGTACAGAAGCATTCTGAAATGAAGAGCACAAGTAGGAAGAATTTTAGATTATGGTTACCTTTAGCTTTGATTTTCTTCAGCTGCAGCTAACAATTTCCCCTGGTCTACAACTCGGTTCTGCACCAGCAGAAGCCACTTGCAAACCTCCTTCTGATGTAGCTGTAAAGTTCATTCCCATTAAGAGAAGAAAACAGATATGCTCCTTCCCTGGCAGCATTCAAGCCCAGGTTGGACAGGGTGTTAAGTAACCTGATCTAGCAGAAAGTGTCCCTGCCCATGGAAAGGCGTTGGAACTGGATGATCTTAAAGTCCTTTCCAACCCAAACCGTTCTATGATTCTATGAGTTATGTTTCACAGGTGCAAAAAAAGAAACCAACCAAGCAATCAACCAAAAAACCCCAACAAACCAAGAGCAAGATTCAACAGCTAGCTGGGAACTGAGGGATGACTTTCCTCACTATACATCTGTCAGTCAAAGTACTGGAAGGAGATGCAGACCTTGAAGGTACTTCAGAATCCACCTCTTCCCATTTGAGCACCTGTTACTAACACCAAGTTTTGCATCAGCTAGCACAAAGGGAGTTGATGGCTATGATCTGCCTTCACCTACTTTCTGAAATAATTAAATAATAGCCTTGAATATTGACAGAGAGAGTTGCCAAAAGAAATTTGATCAATTGCTAGGGAGCATCCATCTTTATCCATTACTCTCTGAAATTGCCATGTCAGTCAGAGCAACATAGTTTTTTACATGGAAGATTTAGAAAAATCATACTGAGCTAGAACCAAGAGACCTTCTGTGCTTGCTTTATAGTTCATATTATTAGAAAAAATACTTCCTTCAAGGAACAAAACCACTATGAGAGAAGAGGACAATGACAGGTTGCCAAATCTGTTTACTCCTCCTAATCACTGCAGCAGGAATTAGGAATTTAGTCTCTTGAAGACATTTCACTGCTTAAAAAATGCTGCTAACCACAGACTAAAACAAAACTCCAAACCAACCAATGAACCAAAAAAAACCTCCACATCTACAACCTCCAACAGATTATATCAAACAATAATATTGCTAACCAGTCATCCTACCTCAGCATGTACTCATAGCCATCATAACACAAAGATTTTAAACCTGAAATTAAATCCTTGCACCAAACGAAGTTCTATAACACAACAAAACAGGGAACCTTCACATTTTCACTGTTTATTTGAAAAATGAGAATGGAAAAAAATTAAAAAAAAAAAAAAAAGGCAGAGACTGAAAACACGACTGAGTTAAGCCACTGCCTTTGCTAACTTTTTGTATTATGTCCATTGTCTACAGAGCTGCTGAACACAGCACAGTGCATCTGTAAGAGAATGTTACTAACATACTTGTTTACACAATGCCCAGAGCATGCAAAATGTCACAGGCTAGAATAGGTAGGCTCTTTATCTGAGCTGCAGAAAGCTGGCAGGTGTGGGCAGATTTGGGTTTGGGATGAGTGTCAGTAGTTGCCCTTTTTTAGTCTCTGGAAGCTCCTGTTCAAATTCCTTATGTTGGCTGCAGACACCTGCACAGACAGTGCACCAGGGGAGAACTGAGTCTTACTGGTGCACACACAGGCAGAGCTGGAGATGACTTTCCCAAATATACAGTTGTAAAAGCCAACCTCTTATGCAGGAACCCAGCAGAGACAGAAAATCTACCTAGGTGATTCTCTGCTCTATGCCTCATAATGCGTTGCAGACATACCCTGGACTGTGGCTCTAAATAATGCTAGACAGCACAGTTTGAGGCATCAGTAACTTGCTTAGGCTGGTTGGTCACAACTGAGATCAGCATTAGAGTTTTAGTGATGCATTAGTATAATGGAAAGTTTCCTAAAATATTCAAAAATAAACAGTCAATGTGAAGCTTGTGTCTGCTTTGGATATACTGATATTCAGTGCAGCCTCCATAAAGACATTCAGCAGCGGCATAATGCTTCACTTGACATTTTTTTACACAGAGAGATAAATTTACAAGACATGAAATATAGGTAAGTCTTCACCGGACTTTCTTTGGATAAGTCTAAGTGCTTAAAAATGTCAAATAAGGTGCATTCTTAAAGATGATGCTACAGAGAGCTATCAAACACTGTCTGATTCAATTCTCTGAGAAATTAATCCTAAATGGACACTTTAAAATATTTAAAAGCTTATTTTTCCCTTGGCATTGCCTCTTTGTGCAAAGGCACAAGACAAATTGTGAAGAAGAAATGAGGATCTGAGATATTGCAATCCTCACCTAGCTGCTACACTCCTGTAACATGCGCAAAACGTCAAAATGATCTTTTTGACTACCCATGTTATACTGTTGCCTTCGAAGACAATAAATGCTAGCAAGACGTTGAAGCAGTGTATGCTCAAGGATGCTGTTCAAAAGAGAAAACAGTTTGTTATTTTTGGTTTCTATCATAGTAGAACTGCTACCTGTTGTGAAAGCCTATATGACAGTCATTTACAAAACATAAAGACATACCTGTCTTTTCACAGTTCTATGTTCACAAGAGTTTGGGATGCCCCAGCACTCATCCCATGGCTCCCTACACAAACCAATCTCCTAGAAAGCAAATCAGAACACACATTTCTTAATTAAAGGCAGCAACCCTTAGGACTCATATTCCTGTGATAAGGGTTCACCCTTTCCCTGTCCTGGGAAAAAGGCTGTATCTAAATGTGCATTGTAGCTGCCTTTCTCAAAGTTAACAGCTGAACAGAAGTCTGCAAAAACAACGGTGGAGTGGTTTTGCAATCAGAAATACACTGCAGCTCACCAACAGAAATAGCTAACAGTCAGACATCCAGTACCTTGCCTTCGCAGAAATAACTCAGTTCTCCATATTCCATTTTATTGCACAGATATATTCACTGAATCTAATTTAGGTGAATGGGACTGATGCATATTACATTTTAAAAGTGGTGAGACACTTCACCTAAGCTAATGTCTTGAGTAAACCTATGTCTATGAGGGATTATAGACTTCTTTACCCTGTGCTTGAGGTCAAGAGAAACTTAGCTGTGAAAAAAAATTATCCTGAGTGAACAAAAACAGACTATTTGACTTCACAATGTTTCTGGAAAAAAAACCCCTAAGTAAGGTATTTTGGAGAACTGCTGCATTTTGATACTAAATGGCAAAGCTATTACAAAGCAGAACAAACATTCTAATTTCTGGCACAAATTTTTGGGTCTAGATGTGCAAAGGGAACATCTACAACTGGCTGTAGGTTGTGGCAGACTGACAAACAGAAGCACTCTGGAGACAGGAGGTCTGAAAGGTGATAAGGTAGCAAAAGCAGTTCTAGAAAGGAGTGGATTCTGAACTTCCTCTGTCATCCTTCTTACCACAGTTAACTTCTCTGACTTTGACACATTTAATTTTGAGATACTTAAGAACCTACTGGAAGACATTCTGAGGCAGGGTCCCCAGTGTTTTCTTCTTCTTCTCTTAAGAGATCTTAAAAACAGATTTAATGCCTGAAGTGTCCTTACTTGAGCATAAGCAGCTGCACTTTAAAGCTAGAAATCAAGAGAAAGCAAGCTTGAGATCTGAGGGCAGTATAGATTAGAACTGCACAATGAGAAGAGAGTCATTACTTTCTATTTCAAGAAGCTGTGTGCATCTAGCATCCTATTAGGCAAAACAGGAGGGAAGAAATGACCTTTAAGCAGAGTTAGCTAACATTTAAACAAGAATAAGTACTCATACTGGTTCTTACTCTTAGCTTAGTTGCTTGACACACATTAAGTTAGTATCACTCCATCTGTGTGAGCAAGGTCTAGGCTTTTCACTGGAAACTTTTCACAGGAAGGTGGTCAAAATAAAAGCGAAGTAATTTCTCTCTCAAGAACATCAAGTCTCTCATTGAAGAAATCAGCTTGTGCAGGTCACCCATGACAGCAAACATTTATGAAAGCCCCAGCACACTTGGCTGTCCTAAAGACCAACGAGAAAAAAACCAGAGACCTGCATGAAGTGGGCTCGGCAGAAGGAAGTCATGATATGATTCACTGACATAAGCCAGCAATGACACAAAGAATGAAGTAAATCCCTCAAGTGACTTGGTCAACTATGAAGACAAAGACAGCTTGAAAGTACCTGTGTCTCCATGAGGAATTTGAGAAGATCTTGAGCAGACTGTAATGCTTCTCTCTGCTGACTACTCTGTCTCCCTGAAACTTACCTGCACAGTGCAAGGATTCCTGACAAGTTCTAGATAGCAAAAGTAAAACAACTATAATGTTTTGGGTGATGACAACCTTCCCACAAGGGAAAAGAAAACATGTCCTTAACTGATAACAATTTTTTATTTTTCCAGAGAAATACTACTTCAGTCATAAGGAAAAGTCCTACAGAAAAATACAATGGAAGACAAGAAACCCTGAAAAGGGAGCCAGAATTCCAACCCAGTTTTGATCACACTAACAGCTCATCTTCCTTTGGTCAAGTAATGCTTGGGAGCTCCCAGGACTTTGTGGATTTGACGAAATTTCAGTGCCTTCATTGTTCCAGACTATTTTTCAGCTGTGGGAGTCCTGACACCAAAGTCAGAATCAAGAAAGCCCTAAAGTCATGGCTCAAACCAGGTCTCTTAGCCTACCTGCTGCACAGTTCAGAAATCCTGGGCTGCCCAGAGCTCTTGAGTAGTCTTTCTTACAGAGAACTGATAATGGGAGCAGCTTATTGCCTTACGTATTGGCATCCGGCTTCTCCAGCAGCCAGATGCCATCAGACAATTTCAGGTTTGCTGGTGTTTCCAAAAAGGAAAAAAGTTCTGAAACATAAATTTCTGAAAGTAATCATTTGGACTGACTCAGAGAACAAAATGCACCACAAACAAAACCCACCCACCCTAGTTCTGAAATGCCAAAATTCCATTTGTTTAATGTCACAGAGCAGCCTTGATACTTGGCAGGAACAGGCTGGTTCATTAGGTCTCTATTTGATGTTTCTAAAAAGAAGCAAAAGATTTACTGAGAAGGGTGTTTCTCTTGATTTCATGGTTGATCTCTCATTTTTGGACACTTGCATTTACATGTAAGTTCGTGACCATGTTCTGTGTGCACTGCCAAGGCAAGTCATCTACACTGTGCATAACTTTCATCTTTTGATGATGTCATCCCTAGGGGAAAAAAAAAATAAAAATCATTCTCTATTTCATTATTTCACTGGCAGGTCCCATTAGGACATTCCCTATAATCAGAACAAATTCCTTTTCCCGAGGACGTGCAATGGAAAGGCAAAATGATCAACACAAAAGGCAAGCAGTTATCTACTCCCAGAAAACCTCAAAAGATGTCAGGCATGCACAAAAAGCACAGTGAGTGCCTAAAAGTAATGATATTCTCAGTCTTGTATGATCATATAGAGCTGATAAAGACAATCCTGGGAGTGTCTTGTAACAGGGAGATTGTATAACAGATTTTAATTGAATTTAATGCAAAAAGAATTTTATGTACTAGGGAAAACTCATCCCAAAGAGCTTTTTAGAACTAAATTTTCAAAAAATCATCTGTATACATGCAATTCTGAATTTTCAGGCAGGAACAACAGGATTTAGATCCACAAGCAAAGGTCAGTGCAAGCAACCCATAAAACTTGATTATATTGCTTCTGCCACCACAGATAGGCGCACAGGATAAGGATTTGGTGCGAAACATGCAGGAAAGGGTTGTGTTACTCTACACACATACCCCACACAAGAGTCTGGTTTAGGTATGTGCTAGGTTTGCTTCCTTTAAACATGGGGAAAAGTAAAGCAGTTAAATGTCTTATTCAGTGATACAATGCTGTTCTCTTGCTCCCTCTTGATTTTTGGCTTTGACATTTCTTGGCTCACATTTAACATGTCCACAACTAATCAGAAGTTCATTAAGACATCAAGGAGACAGGTATAGCCAGAAATTTCAAGGGAGCCTGTTTTTGTCCATGAATTATTTTAAATCTGCTCATTATTAAGAAGCAAGCACAAGGCTGTCACAATGAATCCATCTCTCTTAACACAGGATGATTATCTATTATATTTGGAAACAACTCAGTAACACTGCAAAGAAGACCCAAGGGGACTAGGGCTGAAGCATGACCTAATGCTTTTTAATTGCTGAGGCAACAAAGGCTAAATGGCTTTGCATTCCTATTAGGTAAAAACAGTGCAGTGGGCCAGCCACAGAAGGAGAAAATAAAACCACCGGATAACTACAGAGAAATTAGAAAATCACTATTTTTTGCTACCAAAAGCTGAGAAAACGAAAAATATTAAAGAAAATAAATATTGTATCTTGCAATAAGAATCAGAAGTTAAAGAATTTTAAGAAATACACTAGAACACCAGAAAACAGAACTCTCATAAATCGTTATTTCATATTCCTGTAAAATTCCAAAGTCTAAGAGCCAAGTTTTCAAAAGTGGATATCAATCTGAGCCGTATTCACAGTGGGGGTCTGTGACTCCAGACTCCCAAATTCGCTGTCTTGCATACATGTGTGCATAAAATTCTGAGCACAAATGGTATGTGAGTGTGCACACACATGTGCACATGCACAAAGGACCATTTTTGCATCTACATTTAAGTCAGGGTCATACGTAGACACAGGCAAAGTAGCCAGTTTTCAGGAGCAGACGTCTGCTGGAGGTGATAAAAGAAAAAGCAGCACAGTGGGTCTGACTTCTATTGTTGGCTTTGGAAAGCTGAATGCAGCCAGTGCTACTGACAAGGATACATCTAATGTAATTTTCTTTAAATCAAGTACTATTTAAAAATAATAACTTAAAAATATTGACTACAGAGTCTTAGGCCTATACCAATTTGCCTGAATTCCTTAATGAGAAACCTGCTTCCTTTCTCTTGTTCCTCCAGAATTACCTATTAATGAGATCAGTCCCTTACAATCAGAAAATTTGTCAAATAAAAAAATATTGCCTGGCAATACATGTGATCACATCCCTGCTATGAAATATCACTTCAGAGGTAATTGGACTCAGTATAAGCTCAGCATGGTTCCTGAGGGTAAGAACTTCCATGTCTCTGGTGAAGAGATATCCAGGATCCACATAACTGACTGCTCTTTGGTCTTTCATTTCAAAGAAGGGTAGTGCTGAGGTCTGAAGCTGGCTGACACTCTGCTGTGCAGCACTGACAATAAACTAAGGCTGAGAAGGCACTTTCCATCACTTGTGTGCTGCAGTAACAGCCTCCTGTGAAACAAGGAATTTGAAAGAAAATATGATGACAGAAGCTGATTTATGCTTACAGTTTATTTTTAATAAAATAAAAATGAGCCGGCAGACTCAGAGATGCTGAAATTCCTCACTTACTTTTTTTCCTCAAAACTTTAAATTTCATTCTGTTTCTCACTGCCGCAGCTTCTTTACTCAAAGTGGGACACTGTGTTTCCCAGTAAGTTCTAGATTTCTTAACGGACAGTGTAGCTGGTGAGGAAAGAAGGAAGGAAGAAGCCACCTTCCACGTATTTTGCTGTTAGAGGCAAAGGGCTCCCCATATACTGACCAAGCCACTGGAGTAGCTCCAGTTCCTTTCTGACAAGGAATTACAAAGCCATGGAGCAAAACACAGATGAATTAGACTAAAAGGATCCAAACCTGACCAGTGCCAGAGTGCTGCAGCTGGGCTGAATTTGAATCGGGCAGGGAAGTCAAGCTTAGGTGCAGCCAGCCCTGGAGCCCAGGTGACACTAAAGCTCCCAGCTTTGCTAGTCAGGCCTACTTACAGAGGTAACATTCTAGTTATCTATGCCTGCCCTTTAAAAATACAAAATATACAGAAATGGACATAATATGTACCATGAAGTCCTCTCAAAGAAAAGGCCAGCATTACCACTTCACTACAGCCTTCTGTAAAGGTCTGCTTATTCTCCACCTTGCACTAATTCAAGCCTGCTACAAGTACACTGATGTCTGTGTAGGTACCCCTGATGAAACTGCAAGAAAGTGTTCAGAATCAGACCAGAATTGTTTGTCATAACCTGCAGGGAGCCTGTAGCATGCTCTTAAAAAAAAAAATCCAAAACACATTTCTTAATCATGATAGGACACAATGAATGAAGTACACTGTAGTAAGTCACATCAGTTTACGTGAAACATTCAAGCCAACACAAAGCAGCAGTAAACCTGCTCGGAAGCATGACTCAAACACCAGCTAGAAGCTTTTTCTAATTGCTTATTTTAAAGCACACAAGAAAATGCTGAAAGTATAATCTTCCCCATCCACAAGGTGTAAACCCGCAGTTGCACACACCAAAATAACTGGGAATTTACTTCTTCACCTTGTCCCTACAGTCAACAACTCTTCAGAATTTAAACATTGCAATGAAAAAAAGTTCTAATAACCTATTAGAATTTTGCAGAGCTGTATTAAAAAAATCCTCATCCTTACCACCCTAGTGTTTTCCAAGTTCAAGGGGCCAGGAGTGTTATAGGGGAACTCAAGCCATCACAGAGGAAAGAAATGACCCCCATGGGTTCCCCCAGGGCAGCCATTCTAGCTAAGAGAAGGAAGGAAGGAGCACTTTGCCAAAGCCAGGCTCCCCAGGTCCATAGGCGTGAAGGATCTGAAAAGCATGAAGGACAAGCTGAGAAGAGGCAGAGAACATAACTGTAGAGGAGAAAGTGCAATGTTTGTATTCAGTGACTGACACAGCGATGTGCACAGAGAGGGATGAGGACAATTTCCAATAATTCTCTTCTAATATCCATAACATTCCCTAAAAAATGGATCTATCCCAGCTGATTCCAGCTTCAGACTTAGTCAATAAACCCTTGATAATATAAAAACCATAGAAGTTTTGTATTAGTACCAGAAACATACAATGTCAGAGTGCTAATCCAACAGTTTACCATTAAAAGCAGTATTTCAAGCAGAAAAATATTTTTCTACTTCCCCAGGAGTAAATTTTCCATTGCTCTTTAATACTCTGTGGCCGTTTTTACCTGCAAAGTCACCTTTATTTATCCGAAAAAATTACAGATTTTAGAAAAATGGAAGGTTCCTTTGGTCCATTTTTCTCCCTCAGTGTCCCTCCACAATCATGACTACTCCTTGTATTAATGCCATCAGTTTTTGGTCGGAATCTAGCTCTAGCATGCAATCAGAGGCAACATTTCTACCACTTTTATTTGTCCAGTAAATCCCGTTGCTAGCAACTCCACATACTTTGTGACTGCAAACGTATGAATTGCACATAAATCTCACATTAGTACCTGCATGTTTTGGAGAACTGCAAAATTGGGCTTTCCCATTCTGCTCCATACCTCATCTAACAAAATGAATGCTCTTCTGCATGGAAAGATACCTGGCTCAGGGCATTAATCTTTCTCTCAAATACATTTTGGGTGTAGCTGTAAAGCATTATGAACTAAACTTAAGTAGGCCTGGTAGGGCACATGCCTCAAACAGCTGCCCTTTCTGATCTGCAGGAACTCACCAGCGCAGGTACAGGAAACTCACACAGAGCAGGTACTCCTTATTCTATCAATAGTCTAACTTCTACTAACAGCACAGACCTATTTGCATGCCACCTCTGAAGTACCTGGAAGATTCGCCTAGGCTTTTTCAGAACCCTGAGCTTTCAAAAGCACTTCTTACCAATAAATCTTCATAGTCAATGTTATTAATTACTCTTAGCATTGTTCTGATTTGTTGTGCCTAATTCTTTTGCAACTTCCACTTGAATTACAATTGATGGTATTTATAATTTTTTTCATTGTTTTAGCATGTTTGTGTTTCTTCCTCTTCTAATTTTGGTTGTTCTATTTGTGCAACATTTCAAATTATAAATCAGCTCTCCTGGGTTTTATTTCTGTAAGATTTGGTCTTGAGCTAAAAGGCATAATAAGCATAAAAGATCTTTTTTTTTTTCCAAACTATTGGCAATAAAACTATTCTGTTTTTTTCAACAGACATAATTGTGTGGCTCTAGGGAATAACATGGGGTAACAATTACATTAAATTGTTAAAAGTACCCTTTTAAATCTGTCTCAAGATCAGTAAACTATAATTTATTTTTTTTTTCCCAGACTATTAACTTTATCAGAACAGTAATATCTGCAAATATAACTAACTTTAATTAACACTTCATTATGATGGCAACATGTAACTTATGGAGACACACTGTGTGTATAAGCATGCTCATTTTTCCCCTCCAATTAATGCATGTGAGAGACAGTTTGGGGAATCTACCTATGTATGATTCATGAATTTTAATGTGATTTTATGAACCATCTCTATTTTTAAACCTTTTACTGTGTTCTGTCTGCTACTCCACGTGTTTTGGAGAAGGGGGAAGAATGTTGGAAGATCTGTCTCAGAAACAGCTGATTATTAAAGACTATCACTATCTGAACGAATCCTACCTGGGGAAAACAAACAAGTGGTAATGTCCTTGAAAGAGCTATTTTTCTCTAACTTCTCTAGAGAGAGCTGAAACAATCAGACTGCCTCAGAAGCAGAACAAAGGCTCAGGTGTCAGGCTTGGAGACCACACAGCTTAAAAGAGCTGGAGGGAGGCAAGAGGGGGCAGGAAGGAGGCCAGTACTTGAACAAATAAGGGGAAGTTGAGCAGCAAGGGGGAAATGGAAAGGTGACTTTGCCTATAACAACAAGTGAGGAAGAAAGAAGCTGTCTGCAGACACTCAAACGTGCAATTCAGACATGAAGCTACACAAAAGGGAACCTGAATCCTGTAAAACTTGTGCCTAATTTCCGTTTTACTATTCCCCAGTGAAAAAGACTCTGAAGCATGATTTTTTTGTTGCTTTGTGCACAACTGCACAGCTCTTGCAGTAGCTCAATAAAACTTGCATGGTCTGGAAACCTTCACAGAGCCTCTTTTTGTCTCCTCTTCCGTGTAGTACTAAACTCAAAGGCTGGCATATTCACCAAAGGAGCTGTGGGATACACTGCTATCTGCACTGGGCTGAAGGGGTAGCAAGGCAGCTGTATCATGGATTTATTTGCATGTATAGACAGTGAACAGAGAGGACCCTGCCTAAGGAGCATGCCAGGAAGCCTGGGGAAAGAGAATGGTAGGGTTTATGCAGGCTTGGAGCAGGGAACACACTCATCAGGTGTGGTGAGACCCACCAGGACCTGCCTGGTCCCTGCAGCCCTGTGAAAGTTCTGATGGAACCTCCCCGCTGGGAAATGACTGCACAGCAAAATTCTTCAGCAGAGCCTGTGATATAACACTGGGAAATCTATTTAATAGTAAAGGCCAAAAAAGATTGCTTCTAGCAGTTCGATTTCTGAACTTGTAATTGCATCAAAATGCCACTAAATTACTATAAAAGGCAGTATTTTAAGAGGCAAAAGTGAAGGAGTAGAAAGCAGTTTGAAGATTTCATTCTTTTACAGATGTATATCAAATAATTACCAGTGAGATCCAGGCACTTAAACCCAGGCACAAATCTCAGGAAACAATGGGGACATCCACCTCAAGAGCTCAACTTCAGCCCTGTAGCTGCAGCAGGATGTGGTCAGGACTATACCTCCAGGACTTGTATTGAACCTGCAGCACTGAAATATGAGGAATGCCAAAGTGGTGCATCCCCATTCTCAGTCTACAAACACTATAACTGTTGACAGCTGTGGCAAAAAGATTTCACACTTTCAGTGCTGCCAAGCAATAGAAGCACTTAATTCCATTGCTTTTCCAACAAGCATCTAGACAGTATGCAGCACAGATTTCAACCCATGCTGGGAAGCAGTAAACGTTTCTTGATGTCACATATATAGGCATCTGAAACACCCACAGGCAGTCCATAACCTGAAACACACAGTGTAGTGCAGTTAATCAGGCAAGCATTGTAACAAGGATCAAGCCAATTTGTCTCCTCATTCCCAATGAGTGTATCCTTCAAATAACCAAAACAAGCTGCCTGATAAAGCTTTGGTCCCACAGGTACCCAAATAGATACATTAATTAACTATGTCTGCTTACTTCTTGTCATTCCCAAAACAGGATAGCCTATGTCTTGCTGCTGCTTTTTGTTTGCCTTCTAGGGAACTGGGAAGTGGGGGGGCTGTGTGTGTATCAGAGAACATGACCACATGACACAAACTGCACAACCCTAAAATTCCCTAAACTGGACAAGTCCCAGGTGGGACACATCCACATGGATACTGTCCCACCAACACCTGCTTACAGCTCCAGGGCCAGCTCATTCAGGTCAATCTGCACAATACTCCACAGTGCAGGAATGTCCACAGTGTTCCCACCATATAAACACAAAAAGCCCCCACAAACCCCAAAATTGTCTACTTCTTTAATACTGCACTGAAACTTAGAATCCTCCAAACCTAGATGGTAGTGCATTTATGTAATAAGTATTTTAAAGAAAATTAGTCAATGTCCAGTTAAGATAAATAATTCTTGGGGAGATATAATCTATATCTATCTGTAATCTCAGCAAAGAGCACCATTATCAGTCACAAGGTACAAATTACAACCAGAAGAATGTTTTATCATTAGCTCAAGTTCTTCCAGAAAATTACAGCACCATCCAAACAGTTCTGTTGCCATTCACAGCACAAAGGGCTGGACCAAACGCAGTGGAATAGCCTTTGATGCAAACAAAACAGGCTACTTTGTCCCTAGAGGCTGCTTTTATATTGAGAAATACAATTTATTGAGGGGACCTGTAACTGACTCCCACAATGGTGTGTGAGTGAAGCAAGCTGGGCTGAAGTAAACATAACGTAGCTCTTCCAGGACATGATGAGTTGACAGTGGTTTTCACAAGAATAGGAGGATGAAAAGCTAGAAGAGGAGCCTGAATGTATTAACAGTCCATCCCAAATCTCATTTTGGCCAGGAATATCTATTCCAAAGCAAAACTAATTTTCTGGATTGTAGTGCACTTAAAGAAAATATAGCCCAGCTTTTTCAATCACGGCAGACTAATTTTCTTCACACTTTTATTAACTTGGCATTTTATTTCACTGAAATGCTATAGGACTTCCACATAAAAATCTGTCTTATAATGCAATTCTCAACTAAACAGCCTTCTAAGTGCTGCTTGCCTTTGAGTTTGTCCCTTTGGGGCACTGAAGAAGGAAGGAAGTGTGCGGAGGAGAGGTTCATACTGAAAATATTCTCTGAAGTAATTCAGTAATCACAGATCTTTTGGTGCACATCTTTCGGTACACTGTTTCAGAGCCTCCTGTAGCTTCGCTATGTGTCAGGGTTTATTAAATCTGGGTAGAATAAACACTTGTCTCAGCTTTTCATAACATGCTCATCTACACCATAACTAGCATACAAGTAGAGGCCATTGATTTAAGTGCTAACTGTTATTTGAAGATCCCAGGTTGCAATCCAGCCAGAGAAACATTTGATACATAATGTCAGTCTCTCTCCAGCCTGCTCTTCTGTCCATCTGTGAGTATTCTCACAGGATGCCCATTCTCAGGCTGTAACAGCAAATTGGCCGAGGAACAAAAGGCCTTCAGGAACTTATAAGTTCCTGAAAATAAACTCAAAAAACCCTATTCTCCAGCCTCGCCCCTTGATAGCAGTCCTTACACTCACTGCTTTACCCTTCTGTGAACTTACACCAGGGCTTGGATTTTAAGTTAAAATTGCCAGTGGAGGTGCAGCCCTGGGATACATACAGACAGCTGGCTTGGCTATGTGAGGGCAGCAGGGATCATTCTGCAGCCATTAAAAAAGCATTGTCAGAGACAGCAGCATCTTAAATGACACCTGTTGGCACTTTATGCGCCACAGAACAATACATGCAAAAGATGACAAATACCCTGTGCAGTTTGGGTTGTCTCCAAAGATTTTACTACAGCATTTGTCAGGGAAATGCTATTTAGTGCTGGTTGAATGTTGCACTGCAACAGAAAAATCCCTCTCAGTAGGAGCTATTTGGAAACAAGATCAGTGCCACCAGCAGACAGGCAGAACTGCAGAAAAACACACCAACACTTCTTTAAGCACTGCTTTGAACAGGATGGGCAGCAAAATTGAGCTACTGAAGTCAGTGAACTGTGTCACTGAAATGATGAGCGAGGCAACAGGAGCCCCTTGGTATCTAACAAAATAAAAATGTGCTTCCCTACTTGGGATCATCACTGTGCTCTGCCCTCCTGGTCCCCTCCAGCACTGATCCAGGCGCAGCAGAGCCATAGGGGATGGAACAGGGCAATATCTCTCTCTTTCCTTAAGAGGAGTAGGGTTCAATAATTTCTCTCACTGCTGACATGTTTTGTTGAAGATAATTTATTCCCCCTCCCTCTCTTGGTTTCTCTAAATGGTATTTCTCCTTTCCTATCATTTTCTCTAAGCATTAAGAAAGCATGCCCTGGAGAATGGACAGGAGAGCAGCTGCTAGTAAGGTGCATTAAGGCATCTACCATATAATTTCACCCTGCAGAAAGACATCTGGGGATCTAATTTATGAGCTTCTTTAAAAAAGAATGTTCCAAAAGAAAAAGCTGGTTGGGATCTACCTGATTCTCAGTACTGTAAGGCGTGACTTTTTAAAATAAATATTTCCGAATTTCTTGGTGAACTGGACTTGCTAAGAAAGAAAACAACCCAACTAACCAACAAAAACCCCAACTGTCAACCAAGTGCTGCCAGCAGCAGTTATTTAAGCAGTTCAGATATCTGGTAGTTCCTCTTGCGATTTGTGCAGTCATGGCTTAAGTCTCAATCAGACACCTAGAGAGACTTAACTACACTTGTGAAGAGTCTTTACCAGCAGCAGTCCCTCAAATTCCAAGGGAAGAAAGCAAAAATGTTTTTTAGTTGGAGCAGAAAGAAGCTGAGTGGGAAACAAAATAAACTTGGGAAAACCAATGAGTGATAAATTAATATGATCTTCTAGGTAAGGCACTCCCATCCCCAGGATCTCTTGGCAACATGTCGAACTTCAGCCTTTCTCTTACAGCTGTGGATGGCTATTAAACCAGGGTTCAGTACAGCCATATCCTTCATTCTCTCCTGTCAAAGTTGCAGTTTGCTGTTCAGGTTCAGCTCTTGGTGCTAAGAGATTAATGGCTCTGAACGTACTGCTTAAGGTTATCTCAGCCGCAGTGCATATGCTTTTATTTGCTGATAAGTTAAAAAAGGAGTCCCTCACTGGAGGTCACCTCTTGATTCAATCACTGCCTTCCAGAGCTTCAACACAAGCAATCTGTTTCCTGACAACCCTCTCAAAAGTGCAGAGGCTCAGTGCTGAATCTGCAAGGAGGAAACAACAGGTGTATGAAAACACTTAAACAGTTCTTTAACAGTGATGCAGATCGAAGGCAAAGAAAAAAGCAAGAGCTGCTATTTTTTTTCTTCACTTAACTTGTCTTGCCACGGAATTAAGGCCAATGAAATATTTGCTTTTGTCTATTTCTTCTTCTAAGTTTTTTTGCCCCTTTTCTTGCTTTTGTCTCTACCCACAGTAACTCCAGAACCTAAAAGTATAATTTCAGCACAGCTGAGGTCTCTGAGGTTCTTGCAGACTTCATTAAAACAAACACCTAAGGAGAGCAGAAACATCCTACAAGCAAGGGAAACACTGCAATGGAAACTTGTACTACTTAAGTCACCCGAAAATCCACAGAGGAAGGAGCTCTTAGCCATAGTGACTGAAGTTTATAGTCACAGATCAGGAAAGTGTAAGAAATCAAAAACCTCTTGGCTCTGGTGTTATAGCCATATTTTATTCTGCTTTTCAATGGCTTACTCTGAGCACACATAGGACAGCACTACTTCCTCAACAAGGAGGAATACTGTCTCTGAACCAAGTCTGACATGTGAATGTGTGCAGGGAAGAGAAATTATATAGATGCCAGCAAGTATGAACTTCCCACTATCTCCTTTGTTTCATGGAGCTACAAAGCTGCCCTGGGTCCTTTTCCTCCCTGCTCTCGAACAAATGCAAGCAGCAACCTCCCTGCTGTTGAGCTTCAGAACACAAACCCCATTCTGGAGGAAAATACTCTTTTTAAGTAGCTACTTCACTGAAAAAATGAGGCATAAATGCACCAAAACAGAAAGGAATGTGCCAGCTTGAGAAGTACAAATAGTTACAGAGAAGCTCACACTAAAAGGAGAGCCAGACACAGACAGGAAAACTTGGTGCAGTTCAGAAAACATCAATGACCAGTATTCATAAGTGATAATGATGCAACAGATCTCCAGGATCCTCCACTGACCTAGTGAGCCAAAATGAAAGACTCATTCCTTTGTCCTGTATATGACAGTGATGCCACACACAGACAGAATTAGTTACAGAACATGGATTTTGACAGTGCTGGTCACAAATATTAAGAGCCAGACTGTGGACAGGCATCTCAGCAGAACAAGAGAGGACAGCCTATTAAGAAGATATACAACTTCTTCAGGGTGACAGGTCAGCACAGGATTTCTATTTTGGGCCCTGTAGTCAGCTATGCAATAGATTATGACTACCACCTAAGTTGTAACAGTGTCTTGGGTGAGGGAGCATGGTTTGGCTAAACTTCAGGAAAGTGACATTGTGAGAAACAGTGCTTAATGGGGGTCTGAATCAGATCTATGCTTCATCAAGGGCCCACAGCCATAAAACATGTCTAGCTGTTATGATTTGTGTTAGTTATCTTTTTTTTCCCCTGGAACATAGCCCTTAGATATACTTCTGCAGCACACCATGAGTCAGAAGAGATGCATCAGAATTTTTGCAGTAAAAACTTACTAAAAACATGCAAAAGAAAAGAAAAAGGAATGAAGACAGACAGCATTCTCAGACCCTGATAAATAAATAAATAAATCTCTTTCTCAACATTTGCTTTGGCAGTCTTACAGTGCAGTATGCCAGACCAGTACCTCCTAGCAATCTGTTAGAATATTTTTGTGCTTATGATATTTTAAAGGTATTGGTATTTTGGGGGTGTTGGGAAGGCTGAGGGAACCAAGCAGAAGAAAGGAATATGTGTATCAGCACCAGCTTGAAGTGCTGTGGTGAGGAGGTTTGGGCTGGCACCAGACATGAACAGCCCGCCAGATCCCATTCATTGGAACAGCTAGACCCTTTCCAGCTACTTTAACTGGGACAAACAGGAACTGTGTGGCCTGGTAGTGAGTGCTGAGGTGTTGTCTCCACTGTTTTCCTGTGGGTTCCACTGTGGTTTTCCACCCCACATCCTACTGCAATTCTCAATCCTTCCCAAAAAACACTGTAACTCAAATAATAAATCATTTTACAACCAGATATAACTCAGTCTGGAAAGGGTAACCACAAGCAACAGTTTCCCTGAGCAAAAATGTTCAGCTGTGCTCATTGTAAAGCAAAAGAAACTTTTCTGATCATCTATGCCAGGGCAGCACAACCAGAAGAGTGAAACTCAGCCTCACACCCATAGAGCCTCCTTCAAAGACTGACGCTGAAATCCTAGTGAGATGTGCCAATGTCTATCTCCTATCTCTCCTACACAGGGAAAGGGGGTCTCTTTGGCTGGCTGACAGTTGAAAAGATCCTGATGCTTACTTTCCAGCCGCTTGACAGATGTATGAGAGAGGCTGTCAACTCATTTTCCATAAAGAAATTAAAAGTCTAGCATCTTCCAGCACACATGGAGCATGAGCAACACACTGAACCCCTACATCCTTTTTTAAAAGAACTGTGTACTAATTCCATCAGTATGAACCTGCCAGATCTACCAAAAATGTGGACTGCCCAGGTATTTTCTATTACGTCAAATGAATGAATTATTCTGCTTAGTGCAATATCTCATCATGATATTTCACTGCATCAGTCCATTACATTTTGTGCCTCTGCATTTAGGACTTCGAGAAATTAACTATCACTGCATCTCAACCATATTAATACTACACAGAAGTGGGGACACTTCGCTTGATTAAAAAAACAGCCTTTTAAGCTGTTCCACAGGGGAAAAGAATGCATTTGTACTTCTCTTGGTCAAAGCATAAGCTCACCATTTGATTGCAGCTTGTGTGATAGCAATCTGCTAATATTTGTATAAAGGTCCTTGAGGAATCAGATTAAAAATGGCACAAAGAAAAGAGCAACATAATGCAAGCTTGAAGACATCTGGTGAATACCCAAGTAGCAGGAAAAGTGAAAATGATTAATGGTCTAGTATCAGCACAACAGCGCAGCCAAAGTAGAGTACCTGGGATTTAGAAAGCAGGGCCATTAACGCACAAGGTGAAATGACCATGCAAACACTGGTTGCTGAAAGACAAGGTAGCAGGAAACAAAAGAAAATTACGGTTGCCTGTAACACCTGGTACTAAAAAGCCAGGCAGTGAGCCAACATGTAGATGAGGGAGCAAACCATGGTAATTATTCCTCCCCTCTCATGAAAATGCAGCAGGGTTAATTTTGTTCTGGAATAAAAACTGTATGCCATTGAAGAAGCATTACAGGATCAGCTCAATATCAAACCTAACTTCTTTTTCCTAATTGCTGGGCAATAGAAAAAAAAAAATAAAAATCACATGACATTTTGCTAATTATTGAGTGATTTGGGTTTTTTTTCCTCAAGTTGGCACTAAAATAAGGGAACAAACATTTCAAGTATAACCTTACTAATAAATAAAAGCTTTTGTTCCTTTTAAAAATTATAAAATCTAGATGAAAGGCCATGAACTCAGACAAACTCTGAACTTGGGATCATATGCTGAACAAAATTCAAATCCAGAACACAAGATGTGAATGCTGCCTCAATTGTGTCATTTCACGTTCTTCTAAAAAGCACACCTCATGAGTTTTCCATGAGGTGAGTTCAAACAGCCAGAGGCAACAAAATCTAATTCACTTAAATAATTAAACAGCATCCTTCTAGGTCTCATTTAAAAGAAAACCTTCTAAATGCAAAACAAGTGGAACCGATGTAGCTACACTTTACTACGCTGACAGCCAGACTCAACATGATTCACAGTGGACTTCAACTTCTTCTTGGTGGTGAAGGCACCTAATGAAGATTTAGACAAAGGAAATGGGACTTCATGACAATGCAAAGAGTGGAGAAGCTGCCCTTTTACGCATTAGTTTTACATCTCTTCCACCACAATTCTCCATGAAATGTTTTATCTGATGGTGCCATACATTTTTCAGACTGCTGCTGAGTTCCTTTTGGGTGTTACAGATACCATGGTCACCGCAGCAAATGTAAATTTCCTACAGAACACACAGGACTCTTGAAGAGGTGACACATAAACTTTAACACAAAGGGACTTACATTATTTAAAATTGCATCTTCTTTGTTACAGATGTACACACAACAATCTACCACACAGTCTGTCTTCAACAACCTGTTTTTTCTCTTGCTATTTTCTATGCTACATTAAAAGAAAAAAATAGGTAATAAAGATGTTTTTAAAGTGTAAATTATTGACCATCAACAGCAATAGTTTTGCAACCATCACAGTGATTTTGTTATCTCAAAAGCTTTTAAAATGCTTTTGTAAAATAGGCACAGTGGCAAGAGTTGCTTTTAAAGTGAAACCCAGTAGCTTATCTTTTTCATTTCTTATAATGCTGTTTTGGCCACACTGCTCAGCAGGCCTCTCTGCCACAGCAGGCAGTGCAGTGCACAGCAGCACTCCTGCTCAGTGACTGGAATGGCCATGATTACATTGCCTGCTTTTATACAGCCCTGCAAGCTCATTAGATCCCCTAATGGTGAAGAACTTCTCTCCTTAAGACCTCTTCCTCCCTGATCTTCATTCAGCCATGTACCTGACTCCAAGATCATGAGTTATAAGATCCACCACTAAAAGAAAGGGTCTTTGGTGAGACCGTACCCACACCGTGGGTATTTGCTGTTTACACATCTATCCCACACAATTTAAAGTAATTTTCCCTCTAGTGCATACAGTCATAGAATAGTTAGGGCTGGAAAGGACCTTAAGATCATCTAGTTTCAACCCCCTGCCACTGGCAGGGACACCTCACACTAAATCATGGCACTCAAGGCTCTGTCCAACCTGGCCTTGAGCACCACCAGGGATGGAGCGCTTGTTGGGCAACCCATTCCAGGGCCTCACCACCCTTACAGCAAAGAACTTCTTCCTTATATCCAATCTAAACTTCCCTGTTTAAGTTTGAACCCATTACCCCTTGTCCTGTCACTACA